>JAGTTH010005652.1:0-10481 GCA_022606485.1 Agraylea sexmaculata | reverse complement strand
GTAAGTTCATTTTACCAATGGACTTCCAAAACTTATATGATTTCAAAAAATAAAGTGTAAATTTCTAATAATCCACTGAAATTTGGTTAAACAAACTGTTATTCACTTTTTAAGTATTATATTTTGCAATTGTTTTGTTAATATTGCTTATTGCTGTTTTCTTCCCATTCTTTCTATAATTTAATATTTATTATTCATGTCAAATTTAAATAAAAGACCACTTATATATATATATATATATATATATATATATATATATATATATAAATATATATATATATATATATATATATATATATATATATATATATATATATATATATATATATATATTTTTTTTTGTTTATATATGAGTTTTGGTTTATTCGGATAAGTGAAATATCCATTATCCACTAATAATTATGCATTAACTGAAAATTATGGATATTTTGCGAGAATTATTTTAAAGTTAATAATGCGTTGTTCTTTAATATCTGTATTCAAGAATTTTTCAATAATTTAAATAAAAATTGGTGACAACTGTCAAGTTTAATTGCTGCTACTTACTTGAAAAAAAGATCTTATTCCGACATCTTATACAAATAATATAAAATTTAACTATCATTTTTTTAAGACTATGAATACAGTTTCGCGACAACAAAATAATACTAGGGTATTTTAAGTAAATTTTTTGTATTGTTTACGCTTGGTTTTAAAATAAAAATGTTAAATAATGTTCATATATTTCGCACATAAATATACATATATATATATATATATATATATATATATATATATATATATATATATATATATATATATATATATATATATATATATATATATATATATATATATATATATATATATATATCAATAGATGTGTTGTTCTATCAATCATTGTAAAAACTTATATATGTAATAAATATAATATTATATACAAATCGATTGAAAACCAACACTGCGATCGTTTAAAAACCAAACTGGTGTTTGTTTAAAAAACAAATCGGTTGAAAGATGATCTGTTCGATATTATTACTCTTCAGAATCATAACAAATATCCAATGTGTAAACAATCATCGATAAGCAAAGGGCAAATTAGTGCATTCTTTGGAGAACAATCACCATAATCTAGTATCGGACATTTTTATTACAAGTTTTATTAATCGGCACTGTCTTTCAGCTTGGACAACATCAAATATATCACTTGAAATATTTGTTTTGGTATAATGTGATGGTTTTTGTTATATGAGCACGTTTAGCGAGAAAGCCGGTTGGATTCCTCGCCGTTCGTATAAATTCGATTGAGAAAAAGTGGAACCGCACTGCCAATCTATCACCTCACTCTATAATACTTATTTATTTAATTATAAAGTTTAATGTATGCCCATATCGTGATGGTTGTAATTAACCAACCGATTGATTTTCCAGGAATATTAAATATATGAACAATCCATTGTGTTTGCTTAGTCGGAAATTAATTAAGTGAGGTTTGCGGATTCGAACCTGAGACGACATTTCCGACAACACGACATCGTATCCGTTCAGCAAATATACGCTAAGTGTGTTTCATGTTCACAGGAACTGCTCCTTTCTAATGGAGTTTATTGTTACAACTATTGCTAATTGAGTAAGCAAGTTAAAAACGGGAAAAGTTAAATATTTAGCGCAGGCTTTTATTACATACTTTTGGATTTCTCTCTATGAGAAAAGCAATCATTTATAATAAAATATCTTTTAATTCGTATAAACACGAGAAAAGATTATTCTATACGCTTATATAAAATTAATGTTGGCCTGGTTAATTGCGGCACACAAAGCTAATATTATTATTTTCTCGCCACTTAAGCATTCCCAATTTTAGTTTTAATGTTTCCCTTTATACTGTGAGCTCTATTATTGGGAGTTAAAATACGAACCAAATCACTTTGGATTACTACACATAAAAGGCCATAGTGTATGTATGTATATGTTTTACTGTGTGTCTGTATTGTGAGGTCTCTTATTAGGCGTTAATGTACGGACCAAATAACTTTGGATTACTACATATAAAAGGCCATAGTGTATGTATACGTTTTAAAGTGTATCTGTACTGTAAGCTCTATTATTGGTCGTTTAAATACGAACCAAATCACTTTGGATTACTACATATAAAAGGCCATAGTGTATGTATACATTTTACTGTGTGTGGATAATTATAAGAGAGCTCACAATACACACTATTTATATTTATATGAAGCAATTTAAAGTGATTTGGTTCGTAGTATACACTACATTATCACTAGACTATTAAATTATATTTATTTTTAATGTAGAACTAAATTTGCTAATAATACCTTAATGATAGAAACTCTCTTTATATCTAAATAGGTATAAATCAAAATATTCGCCTATTCTAAGACTAATAATTTTCATACAAAATTGTTAAAAAAGATCAAGAAAAAAAGTTTCTCTTTAAAATCTCTTTAAATTATAACATTCTAATTAAATGTATGTATGTATATATATATATATATATATATATATATATATATATATATATATAAATATATACATATATAATGTATGACATTGCGATAAAAGTCAAAAACCCCATAAATGGCTATTAAGCATCACAAAGGGCTATTTGTTGCTAATAATCAAGTGTATTGTATAAAAAAATGTGTTTGCAGTGAATTTAATGATTTTAGGTTAAACAAAAACTACCCCTATCTTTTGTACACGCACTAGCAACACTGGTATACAAAAATGCGCAGTATAAATTAGTTGTGAAACCAAAGTGTAATACTGTGTAGTTTAGCAATGATGATAGTGGTTGTGGATGATAAAAAGGCAATGATGGTGAATGCTCATCACGTACTACTTTACCTGCTTGTCTTCAGTTCAACCTTTTTGTATATACACAAGACATTCCAAACCACTGTACCACCGCATTATGTGCAACATCGGAAAAACTATACGGGGAAACCACCACCATCGTTATGGGGGAAACACTGATGAAGAAATAAACCATCTGACGATATGGACCACTCAAACTAATCAACGATTAAACTAACAGTTAAATAGATGATTAATAAGCCTAGAGCATGAAATGTATATTTATAAAAAACTATATATCGAACTTTAATATGTCTTTTTCGACTTCTTCGTTGATATTTAGGGCCGGTTTCTTCAACGCGTGTTAAATATCGAGCGCGTGTCACTCGGCAATTTACACGCAAAATGTGTTTCTCTCGTGTTACAAACTGTTAAATATTATCCTTGTCTATATCAGCGAGCTATAGCTAAAGCTAAATCAAAACTCGTGCTATATTTCCCCTTCAATTCGAGTGACATTTCGTGAAGATCGTCGCTTCGGCTCATAAAGGCTGCTAAATGGCTTCAATCTAAACATCGGCTTTAACTATGACACAACTTGAGTAAAGGAATGTAATTCATATGAATCGTGGTCACATAGCTCATGAGTTTAGAGCTATATGAAGAAACCGGCCCATAATAAGTATGTATACTTGAATAAGGCCTGTATTTAAAAGTGTATTATTTATTACAATTTCTTTATTATGCATAAGTTTTTACATTGATTTATAGAACAATACATTTTTGGAAATAGACTTAGGTGTACAGAGGGTATACATCTTTTTACCTATTGCTAACATGATAATGTTTTATTTAAATTTGACATGAGTAATAGTATTAAATTATAGAAAGAATGGAAAATAATAAAAACCCATTTTCAATAAAACTGTATTGTTAAATAAAAACAGTATATTAGTACCAATGTATTGACACCAATGAACTTATATATACATTATAAAGATGCCAATAATACTTTAAAAGACGTCAAAACCACAGCAGGCACAGGTGAGATGTAGCACCAAAGGTTTCGTGTGTCCGCCGCTTGGGGCGCTGCTTCTACCACTCATATGTTTAACTGTCATTTCTTTCAAATAACATTACACTGTATTTCACTTAATATGCGATAATATGCACAAAGATTATGTCACTATTTAAACAATTTACATGATCATTGCAGATTTTTTTGTAAGAAAAATCTTGTTTCTCCCGAGTGTCGGCTTTTAGAGACTACAATTTTCATGTGGTATATGTATAGAGTTTAAAATATGCACATGTCGAATGTACGTCATATTATTGCATGGCGCTTCTATAGATTAATTTCATTGATTAGTACCAAAACACACCGAATAGAGTATATTAACACACACACAAAAGTACAAACCTAAGGCAATTGAACCTTCATTTGGTCTAAAATTATATAAATAAGAATCTTACCAATGTGATAGACGGTATACTTTAACGAAGAGTACAGATTATTTAAAATGAATGACAAAAAACATATTGTGATTTCAGCATGCATTGATGATGGACGTTGATTGGGGGGCGAGTCAGGGAGCTACCGTTTTTGAGGTGTCGAAGAGTGGCCGAGGATGATAATAGTGGATAATTACGAGGGTTGATGAGGTCTGAAGGCTGTATATAAAAAGAGGTAGTCCTATATGGTCCTGTCTGCACACTCGTACCGCAATTACTACCATAATTAATGGTGCCACAACGCACACCCCGACCATATAGTCTTTCAGCTTTTTACCCTATTATACAGCTTCTTGTGTGCTGCTACAACAACGGAGAACGAGAGTTAAATAAATGGATATTACTACTAACAGATAAAATAAAATAAAGTGACGCCACCCTATTGAAGGGTGGGTTAGGTAATGTATTCCCAGGCATACGTCACCGTAAATACGATAGTAGAGTTACTTAGCTACACTTATGATCGGTTTTTTGTTAGTCAATACCTCGTATGAGCCTCGGGCGAGGCACCAATCAATAAAAAACCGATCAAAGGTACAGCAAAGCAACTCTATTACAGTCTTTACGTTGTACGTTTACGGATACGCACGCCTAGGAATCCCAAGCTTTGCAAGGATATTTGGAGCAACAACCATGAAAACGCCTGATTTTTTTTTATTGATTAATAGATTGATTGTGTGGCTCACATAAATTATCTTGATATTTATAAAATTTTACACAAATTCTTTAATATAGTTTCCCAGACTACCACGCAGCGATAAATTCTTTGCAATAATCCTAACAGATTACAATGCCAACTAATATTATATTAATATGCGCACGATTAAAATAGAAAAATAATATTAAAATTTATATAAAAATGTACCCCAACGAATAATTGAGACGTATAGTTCCATAACCACAAACTCAATGAGATGTCATTTTTATTTGATAGCATTTTTATATATACTTAGACTTCCATTTAAGATTTATTTCCATGCCGTAATTTTTTATATCTATTTATGCAACAATTCCAGGTGATAAGACGCGTGGCTACAAATACTGTGGTCATGGGTTCAAATCTCGCTCAAGTATTTTTTTAATATTAATTTGATCGGTTATCACGACTGGGAAAAATATTCCTGGATCTCTTGATCCAGGTTGGCTATGATTTCCTGTATGGTAAGGTAAATACTGATTATTAAGTCTGTGACCTGTGTAACTAGTAATAGTTAAGATCACCGAAAAATTAACACGTTGTTGTGTATAAAAATTTTATTTTGCATGCATTTACTATAAATTAAAAATATGCTCCTTTTCCCTTTCAAGTAAATGGCACGATAGCAAAAAAAACTTTTAAAGTCGATTTGCCCAAAAATGGTCAATATTGAGTTCGTGATTATGGAACTACACGCCTTAATTAATTAACACCAAAAATTATACAATTAAAAGGTAAAAATGTGAAATATCCTTATACAACCCACCAAAAGGATGCTTCAAGAAAATTAATCAAATAAAATCGACTGCATCGAATCGATAAATTTATTGTAAAACAACAGAGAAAGCAATGCATTGGCAACAAGAAATAGCATAAAAATATACTTTTTATGTTAACGAAGCTAAGTGTAAATTATAGAGAAGTTATATTGACGATACAAAGTTCAAGCTTTCTCGCCTACACTATGTAAATTATATAGTTATTTAACAAGTGTTGTGATTTTATCGGCCTCAATTGCTAATATTAATTATAGGCTTTGCTAATATCAAGTATCAATTTGCATTATAAGAGTCCATAATTGAGGAAATATAATAATTATGAGTAGTGGTAAAAAGAAACTCACCCGTAGTTGGCAAAAGGATTGTTGATGTCTTCGTTGCAGTTGTCCTCGTTGTCAGATGCCATCTTCTGGTTGGCAGGAGTGGCCAACCGAAACTATTTTATCACAAATATTGTTTTGCATTAGCCGAATATTAACCACTATCACTATCGCCGTTTACAGATACAATTAAGACCACCAAATTATCAAAAACACGGGGAGTTTCTTACAAAGAGTGTCTTTTTAGCAGCAATCGCGCGATGGCTTGAACATACCTGAAACAAAATAATCATCATAAATATAAATGACAGACTTCTTTTTCGATAAATTCAACTTTTTACCACCAAAAATATTGACAGGAAATATTTATATACACATATACATTATTTATTTATTTACGCTCCGAGGAACTTTTATTTTTAAGGGGCTTTTTGAGAGGGTTTTTTTATACACAACAACGTGTTAATTGTCTGTCGGTGATCTTAACTATTACTAGTTACACAGGTCACCGACTTAATAATCGCCTAATTATTTACCTTACAATCCAAGAAATTAGAGAAAACCTGGATCAAGACGAACGATCGGGATTTTATTAATATTATTCCCGATCTCCCAGTCGTAATAACCGATCAAATCAATTTTTTTTTTACTTTTTACATAACAACGTGTTAATTAACTGTCTGTCGGTGATCTTAACTATTACTAGTTACACAGGTCACCGACTTAATAATCATTATTTACCTTACAATACAGGAAATCAGAGTAAACCTGGATCAAGACGATCGATCGGGATTTTATTAATATTATTCCCGATCTCCCAGTCGTAATAACCGATCAAATCAATTTTTTTTTTACTTTTTACATAACAACGTGTTAATTAACTGTCTGTCGGTGATCTTAACTATTACTAGTTACACAGGTCACCTACTTAATAATCAGTATTTACCTTACAATACAGGAAATCAGAGTAAACCTGGATCAAGACGATCGATCGGGATTTTATTAATATTATTCCCGATCTCCCAGTCGTAATAACCGATCAAATCAATTTAAAATTCTTGACTTGATTACTTTATTATGAATAAAAAATAATGTTTATAACATTATTGATTACACACTACACAAAACCTGTAATTTATTGCAGATAAATAAGCGTTATATTCATATTTATTAACATTAAAATTATATAATATTTGTAGGTATTTAAAAAGTTATAAATTAATGATTATAAGTTGAAATATAATAATAATACTTTAAAATCTAAATGCGCTTACGCCTGAATGCAAAAATTACTGTAAAAATATTTTCCATCAAAAATAAATTATTATAAACTCAACAAATAAATATCTGAATGTGCTTACGCCATAAATGCAATCAAAAACAAATCAAATTATGATAATCTCAATAAATAATAATCTGGTTACATTATTAATATATTAAAATTTAAATTTAATAAGCAATTAGTTATCAAATCCTGCGATGAATCTTAAAAAACACGTTCATCGGTTACGAATTATTTATGAAGCAAGAAAATTTCAACTGTTTACTCATATGTTTTATTTTTTACACGTATAATTACATATTTCTAGTTATTTGATGTAGAAATTTATTTAAAACTAATCAAAAATTCAATAGGAATCATTGGTTCGTTTTTAATTTATTCTATAATGGCTTATTCGTATTGGCGTTAATTTGTATAATTTAATAATAGTGCATTTAATTGACAAGGCTTGCTTTGATTTAGAATAAATGCAGCTAATAAATTTAAATAGTATATATTATGAATTTATCTACCTGCAGTTTACTATTAAAGTACACTAAAAAAACAACACACTGTTTTTATGATAACAATAAAACAAAATAAAATGCTTGAATTTAGAATAATTTATTCAACGCTTTTCGCTACATTTACATTTAACTCGTTGTGTATTATAAATCAAAGCATCCAAAATCGCAATTTCATCATCTGAGTATGAAAAAATACTGAGATTATGATAAATGATTATAATATTATCGGTGAAATGGAATCGTGGCTAGTTTGACCTATTAACATCAGTAATGTGTGCATTTGATACTAGAAATTTTATATTGATAAAAAATAACTGTCATAATAAATATAATAAACTGTGTGTTGAAATTATTATAATAATAAAAAACAAATTAACAAGATGATCCTTTCAAGCAATAATAATTAGGTATTGAGTTACTTATCAACAAAAATCAGTTTGGATTTCTGTTTTACTAAGTATAATTAACAATATTACAAGCTTGTATATTTTTATATATTTGCATTAATCAATAGACAAATACCAAACTATTATTGTGTTTTTTTAAACCTTAAATGTCAGTGATAATATTATTTGTTTTAATTAAATTTGGAAAAATGTGTGTGACTCATTTAGTAGTAAAAATAATTAAGTTTAATAATATAACCGCAAAATTATTTGGTTCAAACATTCGTTCCCTTATTGAAATATGAATAAATACACTTGTTTTCATTTTACATTGTGTAAAAAATAATCAACACAGACAATGTTTATTATACAATTTCTTTATTAAATATAATTTGCATGCATGTGTTTTGATACATTATGATTACAAGTCTTTTACTTATTTTAATACAGAGTACAATCAATTGATAAAATTTTAAATAAGTCATAGCGTAATTTATGGAAAAAAATACAAAAACCCACTTGTAGTTTATTTTATATGTTAGTAGATAAAATAAATAGACGAGGTGTGGTTATAATAATATCGCATTCACTAAACTCTGCCTCCAATCAATTAACTAAATTATAAATTCGACCAGGTGGGCGTTTCTTTGTATATGATTTAAAAAAAAAATACTCGTTACATAACGTGGTATAAAAAAATTGAACGTTGGAATATTTATCTAGTTTTCAGCATAAGGAATGTGATTAAGCTTGTGTTTATATTAACACCATATACGGTTGTTTCAATATTCTGTGATCAATATGAATATTTATATTTTACATATAGTTAGATGACGACCTGAATAACTTGTCGGTTTATGAAATGCAAATAAAAAATGGCAAGCTTCATATTCCAACCCACGCCTTGTTTTAACAAGACTGCTCCGGGTTATGATTATGTCGCCTATGTAATCAATTATTATATTAGGAAATCAGTATATATTATACGAAAAATTGTTTAAATATCGATTTATAAATTGTCTCAAATTTATAGTATTTTAAATAAATAAAAAATCCTTCCCTCAATCAATCATTAACCCACAAATCGCCTGCTCCACAAAGTGCAAAAAAATCTGTGTGCTGCAGGAAATCAGACTAAACCTAAATCAAGACGATCGATAGAGATTTTATTGATAAATATTCCCGATCTCCCAGTCATAATAGACTATCAAATCAATTACAAAAAAAATGACTTGAGTGGGATTTGATTTAATCATAATTACAAAATATTAGAAAAATGCTAAGGAATTACATATTTTTTTAAATTGTCGTTCAAGTCGTATTTCGACTAATTATATTTATACTATATTTATTAGAAAATTCATGCTTAGTGAACACCCAAACTGTATATTTCGCCTGATCCAGCGTATAATATCGTAAGTGCAAAAAAAATTTCTGTGTGCTCTTAAGTCTTTATGGAACTGAGCCACAAATTATATATATATGAAACGTCAAAAAAATGTTGCTTTTCAATCATTATTTAACCTATTAAGTGGGACTTTTTCTAAATAGTAAAATAGTCCTATTTGACCGGCAACTAATGTAGATTCATCCATTTCATGTCTCTGTCAATACAAGGTATTTAATCGTAAATTGTTATATTTTATAAATAATAATTAAACCGAGTGATACGTGACAGGCAGTGTTACCAGATTTAATATGTGGCTCAGTTCCACAAAGACTTAAGAGCACACAGAATATTTTTACACTTACGATACGATACGATATTATACGCTGGAGCAGTTGAAATGTTAATATTTATACACATATAATTATTTTCAATTTATTTGTAATCACATTATAATCCATGTGAGTGTAATGAAGCGATTTCCTTTATAATATTGCTTTATTCTTTGACACAAAACATAAAACTATAGGTAAAGCAAATTTAATTTTATCAATCCATATTATTATGTTATGAGATTTTTCTATTCCGTCATTGTGTAAATATCAAAGAGTTAAAATTATATAATATAATAATAAAATCGTAAGCGGTGCAGTGCTCTACGATTGTGAGAAATTAAAAACCTTTTTTTCACCCTCTTTGCCGAGCTTTGATGATTACACATATTAGTTTGACTCTTTCAGGAAAAAATATAAAAATAATTAGATCTGCTATTGCGATTGTTATATTAATTAAATATTAGGTTTACTGTGATTTCCT
>JAGTTH010005651.1:0-14404 GCA_022606485.1 Agraylea sexmaculata | reverse complement strand
ATATATATATATATATATATATAAATATATATATATATCCAAATATAGAATTAATTAAATTGAAATATATATATAATATATATATATATATATATATGTTATAAAATAACGGTATTAGCTTGATCTGTTTGTCCCTGGTTAGTGTATTAATATATTTATTATTATGCGACACGCGACCTAAATTATAATCCGCCCTTTTCACATACAAACCTTTGTCAACTCACCGTGTAATATCGAAATGTTCCAAAAATATATTTTGCGGGTATAATATTCAGCAAGAGCATCATGAATATACTGCTATCTGCTCGCTATTGTATTTATTAATAGTAACCTATGGAGAGGTAATTGAAAAAGTTTTACAAAATGGTTTAATCAAAAGTTGTAGACAAAGAATGTATACAATGTACATATTCCTAAATAGAAGTAGTTGGTTATAGAAATGTTACATTGCCTCACCGTTAAACATGTTTCAAGTTTTCTAATCAAGCGGACTGTCATTAGCCAAATTCTATAGGGCCGACCGCACTTCTTGTCACCTTTTTGCCAAACTCATCCAAACATAGATTCCCAAAATATTCATAATATTAACTTCAAAGTTATACTATCATTTAAGCCTGTTTTGTAATTGTTTGTCATAATGCATCTTGTGATGAATGCAGCAACCAGTTGAGATGTTCAATCAAAATGCACAGAGACATAAAGTGCACTCACAAACATATTTACAAATTTTATTTAAAAACCATCTTTGTAATGATTTATCAACCAGTAGATGAAGTAAAAGTCGCTGATTGTCTCTCAACTAAATTTGATCCTGTAATATAGCCGTGAACTCTAAATGCGAAACGTGAAAAGTCTTTATCACGAACCTGAAAAATTAACTTTCTTCCTCAGCATCCAGATTCCACTTTTACCTTGAACCTATTTACAGTGTTATAAGAATGTGATTGTCTAAAAGGGTTAGTTTATATGTACAATTGATGTAGAAATAGGATAAGGGTGAAAGCCAGATTAATGGGCAGATTAGGATAGGCTCCGAATTATGAGTGATGCCAGCCATCAACTGCAACTCCACAATCAATTACGCTGATTGCCTAATGAATTACACATAGTTTTAAGCTCTTCTAAATTCAATCATCATTACCTTTAATCATTTGAATTTACCCAATTTAGATCAATTATGTATATATGTACATGTCATAGACTAACGCAATATATTAATTTGCTATATTCGTGTAGTGCAGAAAGCCTAAACTCCGGGGCTCTCTCCAAAAACCGACGGAAACCAATAATTTTTAATATACACCATAGGCTGAAAAAAATAACGCTAGACTACCACAAATATTGAATACTATTTTCGGATACTGTTTAGTTTTTACCCTGTACTCAAAAACTGGTTTAATTCACATGTAATGCATAATCCTTCGATAATAATATGTCATACCACATACGTAACTATGTATGAATGTATCATAATTCCTTTATTAAATATAATATAATAATAAGATATGTTAAAATATTGCATTTATAGACTATGTTAATACAGAATACAATCAATTGTTAATTAAAATAATTTACACTTTTAGAACTACCAGAATATGTATAAAAATAATAAAATAATCGTAAAATCATTATTTTTTATTATATAATTCTTTATTAAATTTAATTTACACACAACATGTATTGATACATTATGATTAAATGTTACAATATAATGTTTATAGTTTAAGTCTTTTACTTCTTTCGAATCTCACAAATTGGAGGACAATCAAATGAAATTACGATATTTTGATAATCGAGTAATATAACTTAATTATTATACAATTTTTTTATTAATTATAATATACATACATTACATTGTTTTGATAGAGTATGATTAGATGTTACAATATTAAGCTTAAAGACTAAGTATTATTTTAATATGGAGTGCAATCAATTGGTAATTAAAATAATTAATAAGTCATAACATAATTTATGGTAAAAAATACCAAGACACACTTGTAGAACTAAATTACAATTTCTTTATTAACATAAGTTTTTACATTGATTGATAGAACAATACATCTTTGGAAATTGACTTAGGTGTACAGAGTGTTTACATCTTTTTACCTATAACTAACATGAGAATGTTTTATTTAAATTTGACATGAGTAATAGTATTTAATTATAGAAAGAATGGGAAAAAAAAAATAAAAACCCATTTACAAATTTGAAGATTAATAAATAATAACCACGATAAAAGCAATATTAACAAACAGTTACAAAATATAATGCTTAAAACTAAATAACAATTTGTTTGGGTAAAACCAAATTTGAGTTAAGTGGATTATTGGAAATTTTATTTTATTTTTAAAAATAATATCAGTTTTGGAAGTTCATTGATAAAATGAACTTTCGTTTCCTCGAGACATATTTGGTTTTATTTACATGTCTTATGATTGGGTTAGTCGGGAAGTTAGTCATTTTAGTGTAATGTTTTTTACTCAAATCTGCGATATTTGCTTTGATCATTTTTAACTTAATATCCTCGTGGACTTCTTAAAGAAATGTGCCAGGTTCATGATCTAAGGCCATCTTAAGACACTTGTTTTGGACAATTTGAATTTTATTAATATGACTTTTGCCGCAGTAGACCAAGCTGGGCATCCATACAAGAGAATCGGTCTGATAATTGATTTATAAAGAAGTAGCTTATTCTTGGGTGACAGCTGACTACGCCTGTTAATAAGTGGATATAAGGTGTTAATAGCCAGGTTGCTCTTGTCCACAGCATATTTTACATGCTTGGACCAGTTCAACTTGGAGTCTAAGATAACTCCCAAATACTTGACTTCTTTGAGCCAAGGAATTTGTTCGTTATTGATACTAAGACGGGGGATGTGGGATCGCTTTCTTTTGTTAGTAAATATTATTGCTTCAGTTTTACTCTCGTTGAGTTTTAATTTCCAGCGAGAGTAATACTGTGTTAGTAAGTCTACAGATGCTTGGAGGCGTCTACGAATTGTGTCTAATCTGTAAGATGATGTGAATATAGCGGTGTCATCCGCGTAAAGAGCTAAGGAGCAATTACGAGGAATAGGGATGTCATGGATGAAGAGATTGAAAAGATAAGGAGCGATAATACTTCCTTGCGGAACTCCCGCAAGGATTGGATGCTATACAGATTTAACATTGTTAATATCTACTGAGAATTTTCTGTTAGTAAGATAAGATTGAATAACTTTGGTGAGATATGGTGGAGTGTGAGTGTTAATTAGTTTGTGAATGATACCATCAAACCAGACTACATCAAAAGCTTTGGCAAAGTCCAGGAAAATCATTCCCGTACTTTTTTATTATTAAAATTTCCTCTAACATGCTGTGAGATTCTTGTTAGTTGTGAAGTGGTACAATGGCCCGGTCTAAATCCGAATTGTTCATTAAGAATGACGCAATCCAGAGTTTTTCGCAGGCGGGTTAATATGACTTTCTCTAAGATTTTACTCATGCAGGGGAGGAGACTGATAGGACGATAGCTACTGGGAAGGGATTTGTCTTTACCAGGTTTAAATATAGGGACTACTTTAGCTGCTTTCAAATTATCTGGAAAATATCCAAGAATAAGACACGAGTTAAATATTTTAACCAAACAATCAAGAGCCTTTTGTGGTAAGTGTTTAATAAGAGTGTTGTTAATGTTGTCGTGTCCTGGTGATTTTTTATGGTTTGAGTTTTGAATAATATCAGAGATTTCAGAAAGAGTTACCTCGTCAATCTCACATTCAGAATAGTTGTGAAGGTTCCTAATTGACTTAGTAACTGCTTGTTCTGTGAGACTATCTGTAGTGTCATTATGTGTCAATGTGTGTGCTTTAACGAATGTTTCAGCGATGAGATCAACTTTCTCCTGAGCCTTGTAAATAATTTTATTACAGTCTTCGCTCCTGAGCGGAGGGATAAAGGATGTTTTTCTAGTCATCGACTTACACATCTGCCAAAGTGAGTTATTTTGTGTTTTGAGAGACCTTATCTTCTGTTCCCAGGATTCATTTTTATGAATTTTAATTTTATATTTAATTTCTAAAATTAGCGCATTTATGACAGATTTGAGTTTACAATTTCTTTTCTTTCGCCACTGATTCATTAATCTATTTTTTACATGAATTAAGTCCACAATTTCAGATGGAAGTTTGTTCTTAAAAGTATTGTTAATGGTTTTAACAGGAGTATATAAGGCGGCGGCGTTCTTAATAGAATCTGTGAGTGTAGTGATTGCATTGTCAACGTGAAATGTGTTGTTAGTGTCGAATTTAAGTGTAACGTTATTGTTAATATGAGTTTTGTAAGCGTTCCAATTAGCCGTCTCATAACTAAAGAAGGTTTTTTGGGTGATTTTGTAATTTCCGCCGATGTTAAATACAATAGGGAGATGATCGGAGGAAAGTGACTGTATTACGTCAACTTCGGTGAGAGAAGGACAACCCTTAACCACTGCAATATCAAGGATGGATGGATATCCTTTGGGTGGAAATGCGTTGGACTTTCGGGGAAAAGGATACGAAAGTCTTTTTTATCACAATATTCTCTTAGTAAACGGCCATCCTTATTTCCGCGAATACAGTGCCAAAAGTGTTTTTACAATTAAGATCACCAGCAATTATAACATCCTTACCGAGAGACATAATTTTGTGGATATCATCTTGACAAATTTCTATTTTGGGTGGCTTATAAACCGAGGCAATAATGTGAGTTTTATTATTAATAGATACACTAATTGCTATTACTTCAATTGAGTTAGTTTTACGAATTACAACTTTCGAATGACATATAGAGTCTTTCATCACGATTAAAACACCACCGCCTGTTTTGCAAACTCGATCGTTGCGATGTATTACAAAACCTGGTCTTCTCAGAATTATATTTGTATTAAGAAACGTTTCACTTATCAATGCAATGTCAACACTTTCTCTTAACATAAAGTCAATCATTTCGTCGAGTTTATTTGAAATTCCCCGGGAATTCCAAGCAACAATCTTAATATTAGAACAGTGACTAACCTTAGACATTATCAAGCGATGCGGCGAGCTCCATGATGAGATATATCCTTTCATTCTTTGTCTGATATGTCTTTAGCTTCCGCTGAAGCTCTTGAACCTTCAATACAAGAGTCATCAGGTCTCCTATCGGCATATCAGCGCTAGAGATTGGGGCGGTAATGTTCTTCGCAGTAGATGTGGTGGTGGGACCTTGGGCAATCTGTGCCCATGACAGGTCAGTCACGTGATGAGATGTGGACGGGGAGATGACCTGGGCGGCCATTGGTCCACGAGCAACCTGGGACCAGGAGCGTCCGTTGACGATGTTCGGGGGCGGCACTGGTGCACGCTGGGTGGCCGGTCTCGCAGCTGGCAGCTTGGGGGTAGATCTTAATTTGATCTGCTTCTGTCTGTCAGGGCAATCTTTGTAATTTGCAGTGTGGTCCCCTCCGCAATTGCAGCATCTTGCGGGGGAAGTGGCATCCTTTATGCATGTGGAAGTCTGGTGATCGCCGCCACATTTCACGCATTTGAATGCGATGTTGCAGTTGGATGCTGCGTGTCCCCACTGTTGACAACGGAAACATTGCGTGATAGAATTTCTCCCAAGAGAGTATTTTTCAATTGTCACTCTACAGTGACAGATATTAGTAGTGTTTTTGAAGTCACTCATATTTGTCTCATTGCTGAGATTTATTAAATATAGGGGTGACTTCGTAATGGAGCCATTTTTTCCTTTCATTAGGAACACGTGTATTATTTTAAATCCTTTGTCGCTAAGGTCCTGCTTGATTTCCTCTACAGGAAGCAGAGGCAGGCCTCGTATGACAGATTTTTTAGGTCTGTCACATTCTAACGTAAAGGAGAAAAATTCCTTGTTTAATGATTTCAGGCCCGCTTTAAGGGCTCTGAAATCAGTGATATTGCTGGTTTGGACTCTGACTTGTCCGTTTGGTTTATAATGTAGTTGGAATTTATTGATGAATTTCTTGACAATCGTCAAGTTTTCACCGTGCCCTGAAGATTTGAGATATAACGGGGGAGGTTTTTTGACATCCTTATCGGATGACAAAATTACCTCCCCCAGCGACTTAAATTGGTTTTGTTTTGGAATGGAAGTAGGAGTAGTAGGTCTTGGACGTTTGATCGGGTTCTTTGGTAAAAGAAACCCATCGATCGTCGTTTGAGCCATTACGTTTACGAGTTAACTAATGAGTATATGTTACTATGATAAGGAGCGATGGTACCTGATAATAATGGTGAAGTGGATTTTGGCGGCGTTGCGGCAAGCTCGTTATCAGGAGAGGTCGCAGGGCGGCAGACCGGTTTGGTAGTTGCGACACTTGTGTACTTGACACTTTCGAATTTGCTTAACCATGCAAGGAGCACTTCAATATACGTGTGTACAAGACGGCTGTCTGGACGTAACTGAACTTGTAGAACTACTAATTTTATATATAATACATAATAAATAATAATAAAATAAAATTTAGAAATATAAACAAATACCTCATACTACATATATGAATAAAACAAAAATATCGTGAAACACAAATACAGTAAAATCATTGAGAACTGTGGAAACAGACAAAATCCAATTTGTTTGTGAAAAGATATATGTTTAAGATTTTTTATGAAATGTCCCTTAAACATTTCAGTGATAATTTAAAGTTGCGCTTATTTGAAACATATTTTATTTTGTTGACATTTTTTATCAAGTGAAGAAGCTAACCATTTATTTATAGTGTTTATTGCTTAAGTCTCTGATAAACTCTTCCGCTGTTTTAATTTTTGAAATCATTGTGAAACTGCAGTTATGCATGTATGAAAAACCACGTTAAAAATAATAATTATATAAAACCGACGCGTTGGGTGAAAAGTTGTGTTATATAATATTTTTGCGAGCATTCTTTCGAAAGAGCATACATTAGACGATGAACTGTAGAAGTCACACGAAGCTTTGTGGTAGATGGTACAAATTTTAAAATTCAAATGACGGTCTCTGAGCTGCGCCTCTTTAGTATGCGCAATTCATAAATAAAACTTTCGTGGAAGATCCTCCACCTTAAGTGTATTACTTTTTTTCGTTTCGCAAAAGTGATTCGCCAGCATTACATTTCATCCAGAATAGACAAATAGGCCTCAGCAATAGTGTATTATCTGGTCCCTAAAAAATCCTTATCTCATACCAAATCCCTGCGAATCCATAAAAATTGCTGTCATTTTGGAGATCAGTTCCAGCTCACACGCACAGGGATTCATTTATATATTTGTAAAAAGCCTCACAAATAAATTTTATTAAATACAATATGGATTTTTAGAATCGAAATGATGTTGTTTGTGAGAAGACTTTTTTGGTGATAAAAAGCGTTTGTGTGTGTCATGTCGTATTCAAATATAACAGCATCGCATGAAGGAGAATGTAAAGAATAAACTTTTTTACGATGTAAAGGTGTCCAGGTAAGGGGGAAACACCCTGAACTAAAATGGTTGAATGGTGTTCTCTTGACGTCTCTGCCAAATCGACCGGATATTGATGAAATCCTGACTGACTCACTCTCTTCCTAATAAGCGGATTTTTGCCTTGGCTGCTTCCTGTGAAATACCAATTTCTATCTATTTTCTCCTTATTTGGTCACAGCCTCCTTGGCGAACATAATACTTTGAAAATCGATTTATTTGTATGTAATATAGACTGGGTACAACATAAAAAACATATTTTTTTACATGTAATTCTGTGGAAATCCAGCGGAGTGTGTATGTATAATATTTATTAAAAAATAAACGCTTTTTACCGAGCCGCCTTGTGGTCCAGTGGTTAGTGTAACGGATTCGTGAGTGAAGACTCCCGGGTTCGATTCACGGCACCGGAGTCACTTGGTAGATCTAGCTTAGCAAACTAGATCTTAAGTACTCATTGCTGTGTGGTGGCCTGGGAAACCATCTCTACTATATTCTCCCGTAAAGGTCAAGGTGGCCTGGCCAACCCCTTATAAAGGGACTCCCGTCAATAGGGAAGGCGTCACGGTATTTTATAAATGCTTTTTAACATATTATATATATACACAATTTCTTTATTATGTATATAATTGTCTAAGAGGCTACTTAGAGGATCTTGGGTCCTGTTCAGGAGGCACCGGGACTATTTAGAATTAGACGGAACGATGAGGTTTACTCATTATATAAGAGCGTGAACGTAGTGCAGTTTATTAGGGCTTTAACATTAGGTTGGGTTAAAGAGCAGGAAGGATAGTATCGGAAATACTATCCAGCAAGCCTGTGGGTAAGAGAAGGCAGGGTAGACCTAGGCTAGTTTAGGTATTAATAACTGGAGGAGCATTAAGTGGAAGATGCTGGTGCGGGAAGCCTTGGTTCATCACTGAACTGGAGTGCTTATGATGATGATGATGATAATTGTCTAAGGTGTGTGTATGTTATATGTATAGTTCCCTCAACCATCAGTGTTACTAGATGCAAGAATAATATTTTTTATAATTATTTTATTACAGTTAATACATATATATACAAATCTCGAAACGGGTATTTCAATGATAATAATATTAAATTAATTAACATAATAAATGACAATTCTCAAAAAAAGTATTGATTTGGAGACTCGCTTTTTAAATATTGTGATGAATGTTGTTATCGTGTGAAAACCGTATTAAGTTATTTTAATTATAATTTACTTTGAAAAATCAAACATCTTCTGAATGAAAAAATAAACATCTTATTACCGTCCTATTAAAAAACCAAGCAGAAAATGAAGAAACATTAACAGATTGAAAATTTCAATTAAAATAACCCTAGTTAAATATAATTTACATACAATGTGTTGACATTATGATTAAACTAAAACTATACTGTACCAGGAATTAAAGTAATTACTTAAAACATAGGTCATATTTTATGACGGTTTTTTCGTAATATGTATAACTTTTATATAAATGTAGGTAGGTGTTTATTGCTTAAATCTGTGATAAACTCTTTCACTGTTTTCAGTTTGATTATCTCAAAAATCTCTCTAAGGTACGTCCCAGGACTCAAATTTAGTATCATTTTAAGGGCTATTTACACAATTTTATAATATATTTTAATGAATACATAAATTCTTGATAAGAACAAATAAAGGTAAAATAGTGAGATTTAGTAGTGTTAATTTAAATTCTTAGGCAAGCGTGTAATTGAAATCTACAGCAAGTAGCAAAGTGGAGTGTGAATATACTTTAACTACTACTTTGCACTTGTCACACTAATTAAACTCATCTCATCCTTAAACACATTAAATGAATCTAGCTTTATGCACAAACCGTTCATATTTGCGTTGACTCAATCGTAAAGTTCTCTGTGAAGTCAGATGTAGAAGCTTTAAATCTACATAACTTTATACCTTTGCTTAAAAAACAACATACCCATGTTGGATTATTTTTAGTAAAAGGTGTGCAGTTCCAAGGCTTTGTATAATTTGGATAGTGTAGTATCTCAGGTGGTAGTGAGGTCAGGTTAGTCTTCAACCCTTGTATAGTTCCAGCCATCATGTTCGTTTATCCAGGCTGTATCTTCCCTAATGGGCCAAGTTTACTCTCTATTGCCCCCACAATCGACTTACACTCAACACGAATCCCTTTTATTATAGCCAATGTTTTACCCCAAGCCTTATTTCCCTCAGCGAGGACCAAGAAATTTCTAACCTGGTTGGGTTTAATCAAAATAAATAATTATTGTTGATAATTATAACCGATATGAAAACATGATTGTACACCGATTCTGATTTACAAACATATGAGAACGTGTATTTTAATTATATCCAATTATAACCATAATGTGATAATATTATTTTTATATATTTAATTGATATTCACGTATGAAACCATTATTTAGATCCAATATAACAAAAACCCCATGATTTTATGGGCTAATCACGAGAGTTTGTTATGAGTATATTTAATTGTCTAACTATTATAGTTATGAAATTTCACACTTTCCAATAAAATCGAGGAAAGTTGGATGAAAACAGAGATTTTGTTAATATTTTTCCATATCTCAGAATAGCAATAACCAATTGAATTATTCTTTTCGATTACAGTTGGATTCAAATCCATGATTATAATTTGTGTAGCTAATTTTCAAGTGTCAAGCAAAATCTTATTTTGATTAGAAACATATTTTAATGAATAAAAATTACCATCGTTTCTATGATGCATTTTTTTTTAATTCTTGGCTAAATTCATTAAATAATTTAAACACATTTTTTTAATTCAAATGTATACATTTCTTATTGGTTCATAAATTATATATATATATGTAGTATAAAACTATGTATAGTGTATAATGGACCCTACACTTTAAATTAACAAATCTTCTTAAAATTGTGCGTTAATCATAGACGTTGAATTAAATATTTAAAAAAATGTTGGATAACATTTATTGGATATCCCTAAACTACCATACCATATGGTAGTTTATGAAAATTTAATTTTGCATAACATTTTAGGACATCCTATAGTATGTTTTGAAATTGAATTTCCTAAGATAATCGTCGACCAAACCCAGAGTTCTGATGCACGTAGAAAATTGTGAAAGTTGTCCATGCATTATAGGCCTGTAGTTATCCAACGATTGTAGTTATATTAGACCACACAACTCCGACAATAAAACTTCCATTGGCAAAACTTTAATAGTTATATTTCTGAAAACAACACACAACCACCAAGGAATGGGACACCAACTTTACCATCTCACATACATTGTGTCTAACCAACTAATTGTTTCACACAAGGAAATAATATTATATTAAAATAATATTTACTCACCTTTAGCCATTGCAAAAGTTTTCCAAAACAAAGTGGGTATCTCGTTAGCGAGCATTTTTCCTCGACTTGTTGATTTTAACTATGAAAATTGATTCTGCAAACTGGGAGGAAGATTTTTTCGTAGTGGTTTTCGGATTGAAAATTTACATTCGACGTCGGCTGTTGGCTTTCAGTAAAGTTGACCGTAAAAAGCTAAAAACAGCGACCGAGGCTTTTGAAGCGCCCTTCAGCCTGAAAAAAAGTTTGTCCCCCCTTTGCAACCAAGAAGAGAGACACAGAAGTGCCTGAAAAAATATGTGGAGCGTGAGTTTTCGCCTCTCTCCCGTATATCATTTACTATTTATATTCTATAAAAGTATCGTTTATTTTAAAAATAATAATACACTAATGAAATGAAGTAAAGATATTTTTAAAAATCTATAAAGTTTATATGCAATTCACCTTTCACCCATTTATGAATCAATAATTGAAAAAAAAAATCTGTAAAATTATTAATGTACCCTCTCAAACTTTTGTTTCCAAAATAATATGTCTGTGTCAATGAATATTAATTCTTAAGAATTTCCGGGTATGAAGGTACAGTTTAATGTATGTAACCACTAAATATCAACAATATCACATGCACTCTGGCTTTTAGTCTATTCTTGTCTTATCTCATTTAATGATTATGGTATCCATGAAAACAATATCAGATTTCAACCTCTCTGAAATAAGTCGCAGTCTTCACTAATTAATTATAATCAATCATTTAAAATGTATGAGGGACACGATCGATCATTTATGCATCTTGGGAATTAGCTTCATGGTAGTAATAATATTTACAAAATAAATCGCATTTTTATTTCAATTTTGAAAATATTCAAAATGAAAATGTGATGTATTTCATATTATACACGATGAAATTGTGTCTAAAAGTACTTGGCTACTGTTTCATCTCTGACATAATTAATTGAGTATTACTATATTTTACGAACAGAAATATTTGCTTAATTAATTAATTCATTGTCACATAAAATTTTATATAAGTAAACATTATATTGAATTTATATTTTTGGTACCTTTTATTAAGAGACAATTGTTTTAATAATTTTGATGTCGATTATACTTTTACACTGAAGTGGCGTGTGCATAAATTAGTTGTTAGTAAATTGCGAACGTGGACACTTTGAAACGATGAACACATAAATATGGTGACAATCCAATATAATGAATATTAGATCATTTAATAATATAATAATTAAATAGGTCACAGGGCTATTAACTATAAATCAAAATAATTCGTAGAACTACATAATTCTATATAAAAAACCGGGCCAACTCTTGATTTACAAATACATTTATTTGTTTTAATACAGGAAAGAGCAGTTATGTATATTCGTATAAAAATTGTTGGGTGATATGTGTATTAGCTTAGAGTGTATTTTTTTATATGTATGGTGATTGATAAACTTTATAAGCTAAAAATTTATTCGACGTAATGTATTCCTCCAAAAATATACCAACCTTTATATGTATATACAGGGTGGACTTAAAAACCTGAAAATACTTTAGGGCGTGTTAGATTATGAAACACGTGTATATAAAACTCTAATTTTTTGTACCTACATATATTATTAAAATCAACGAAATAAGTCCCAAGCGATCACCCATCCTAATTACTTAATTATTTTAGGGATGCATTTGTATTTGTTTTTTTATTAATTTGGTAGACAAATACGACTAAGTGCGTTTTGGCATCTACTGCCAAAACGCACTTAGTCGTATCATCAATATTTCGGGAGAAAAAAAATTAACTAAGTCTAATTTACATTTTATTATTCATTTTAGTTTCTGTTAGTTAGTTCTGGTAGTTAGAATAGAGGTATTTTATAATAGTGTTATACATATTTGAAAAGATAAAAAAAGTCATTGAATTATACCACATTGTAAATTATTCAAATATATACCATAAATTTATAATTCTGTTAAGAATTTTTTATCAGTAATTAATATTATCCATTATCTCAAAACTATGAAATATGACTTGTGCATTGTGGGAGTATACCATCGATATACATTAAAAAATATATTTAATTTACTCACGCCATATTTTTTCAGACCATTTTTTTGAAGTATTTATTTCCGACTTAATTATTAACAGACTTTATTTGCAAATATAATAATCATTTGTGTAAGTTTGTTTATTTGGAATCCGCTAAAGTATAAGTTGATAATGTGTGGATCTTTTATAATATTCTACTGACCATGTAAATATGTATTAGAGGTTTATTTTATTTATTATATTTTATTTTAATGTGCGTTGTGTCTTTACCTCAGTGTAGACACTTAAACATTAGCAGTTTCTTGTGGTGCAGTTTTAAATTTCAAATTTCATGATAATCCTCCTCTATTTCTCAATGTATAAATAAAAGCATCACACTCACTTCGATACCTTGTTAAATCGACCGGTAAACAGTAGTAGATAATATATGGATATTTTATAATATGTGACGTTTAATCATGAAATGACTATAATTGTGGTGTATCTTAGGCTGAAGCAAACAATTTGTTTTAATAGTAATAATATAAAAATTATCAATTAATTATTTTTACGGTGCAATTTATTTGCTTGAACTTATCGTATGATACGTACGACACGTTTTAGATAGTGATAAGTAATCTTGAGTTATTTTTAGTGATCAGGTCTTGGGTGCAAGAAACGTTGATTAAAGTATCGAAAGTGTATTGTCGATGATGGTGTATATTATGAGAGAGAGACTCTTTGCCCACTTAAATCTAACAGCTTTTTCTATTAACCAACCACCGACTTAACCAGAAATACCACCCACCCACCCCTAACTCACGATCTACTACCCCGTACTGGCCGTGTTTTCTTTTTTCGTTTGCCGATGTAATTAAAAGCTAACGAAAATCGAATTACTCTGCCGTTCGATAGCATCGCCAACATTTCGATCACATAAAACCTTCCATCTGGTCCAAGCCTCGAGAATACATTAAAAAATCATCTCATTGCTGCCATTTATTAATCGAACAATAATTTATCACAAATCTATCACTATTAAGATATCATTTTCATCTCTAAGTGGCGTGTAATTTTAAACGGATTTGTAATAATATTAAATAAATTATCCGAAAATGACCCGATCGTGTCTCTTGTGATCCTTTTAGAATGTAAAGCGAGTCAAAATATCCACAGCCTTCCCTTGAATATTCATGCTTCAACTCTTTTGTAAAGTTTATCAGAAATCCTACGTAAATTATTCCCCGCCGCAAATCTCAACTTTAATAAATAAATCAATCTGAAGAATTAGTTCCATAATCAAATATTAAAAAAAACATTGTATTACATTAGACAAATAAGGGTTTAGTTTGTCCACTGGGGACATCATCCCCTAAACATGTAAGGTGATTTCCCTTAAGAGCTGAAAACAAGATTCAATCGAGGCTAAACCTTGGACACCGACATATTATTATTTAAGACAACATATATTTGTATTTATACACTAATATATATATATATATATATATATATATATTGTCTTTAAGCTATTAATTGATACATACATGTGGAAACGAAAT
>JAGTTH010005649.1:0-44551 GCA_022606485.1 Agraylea sexmaculata | reverse complement strand
AAATTAAATAAAGAAATTGTAATATATATATATATATATATATATATATATATATAGTATATATATATATATATATATATATGTATATATATATATATAGAGCAGTATATATATATATATATATATATATATATATATATATATATATATATATATTGTATTATCAATAAATGTATATGCTACGAAGAATATGACAAAATGTCAACAAAGAATGCATTGATTATTTTAAAGTGCACGTAGAGCCAACTGAAGCTTTTTATTGAAGCAGTAATGTCCTTCCCCTTGCATTTTATAGCGATGGCGGTATTTCTAATGTACATATTATGGGTACTTGGTCCTTTAGTTTTACATAGTGTCAATACAGAGACACATTACGCACAACCATGGTGTATACATATAAGAGCTTCTCAACACTAATACAATGGCTGGTGCATTTTGATTGGACGGTACTCACTCATATGAAACATAAGCCCATGGGAAGTCTGTGTGCAGGACTTACTACTACTATCACTATCATCACTATCACTGTATTAAGTATCCACAAGGGGAGCTTTATAAAGATGCCATGGATTTTTTTAAATTATGCATTCAAACTTTCATACTATAAGATACATATTGTTTGAAATTTATTATGGACGCGATTTCCTAAAGACTCTTGTTTATATCACTTAGCTCCCTCTATGACCCTTAATTAAAACAGTGATTAAGTATTCCAAGATATCGTCTATAAATTTCCTGTAAAATGTCTCATTGAATTTTTCAACACACACAAACACGCGATCTTGACCGCACAAACCGGGTGGTCATTTTTAAGTCCTTAAAAACATAATGATTGAATTTATATATAGGTAAATTAATGGGTATTACAGAACAATATTTGGGACATTTTTACACAACACATAATCAGGATACATACAACATGTAAATTATAAATAATTATGTATGGTTGTAAGGACGAAACATCTCGTAACAGACCAAAGTTAAATATTTGTGCCTCATCCTACATTCAAAGCTTAAATTATAAATATCTTCCATCTTCTTATAAATGAGAGTTTTTTTCATCTAAGTATAATATTTAAATATATAAAACTCGCTTGCTTTAAGATAGAGTCCAGATTATTCAAAATATTTTAAAATTGTTACAGACTGAGAAAATATCAGTAAAAAAAATATGTTGAACTAACTGGATCGATTATTTGTAGAATTTTCGCACAATGTATAATTTTTCATTCAAGACTCTGATGTATATAATCAATTTAATTTTATTTAAAATGATTGGTATTTTTTTGTTCTGGAATGGGTTGTTTTTGCCCCAATGGAATAAAAAGCTTGCCAATGAGCCAAGGATATTAAATAATTGAATCAATTGTTTAAAAAACTACTTTTGTTTCCAATCCAAGTTAATCAACCCATAAAACTGGTGATAGTTTCAAATATATACATTCATTTTACATATTACATATTTAAATTATTAAAAAAAATATTTAGTATATTGTGGGTGACAACCCCGGAATAATATTAATAAAATCCTTATCGATTGCCTTGATCCAGGTTAACTCTAATTTCCTGGATTTGTAAAAATGAGTGAAGTATAGCCCCTTAATAATTAAGCTATTACCAGCGTAATACCACAAGGGATAAGAAGCGTGGCTACAAATACTATGGTCATGGGTTCAAATCCTGCTCAAGTCAAGATTTTTTTAATTGATTTGATCGGTAATTACGACTGGGAGATCGGGAATAATATTAATAAAATCTCGATCGATCGTCTTGATCCAGATCTACTCCGATTTCCTGTATTGTAAGGTAAATATTGATTATTAAGTCTGTGACCTGTGTAAGTAGTAATAGTTAAGATCACCGACAGAAAATTAACACGTTGTGTGTATAAAAAACCCTGTAAAACAGCTCCATCAGAGATGTAGGTTCTCTGGTATTCCATATGACTGTTTTCTCTTGATAATAATAATAAAAAAAATAATAGTAAAAACATATCTTCAACGCGTTACATCGGGATTTATACGCACATGTGTAAATGGATTTCTTACAAGGTTATAGCGAAACATCGCGTCGCGTCGGTGGTTCACTGTCCTGCTTTTGATGATGATACATTTGCCAATTTATAAATATAGTCCCGAAAAGAAGAAGAGTGGTTTGTGTATAAATAAATAAGTAGTCGACAATCGATATGTTGTGGGCGGGCCACTGTTCAGGATGATAATTAAAGCGACAAGACCACAACGTCGTGCATTCGAAATTAAACAAGCCAGAAGCATCAGGCTTAATTAGTAACTAACAGTCTATATATCCAACGCGACGATGCAACAAAATATAACCCACTTTAAACACGAATATTAGCAAGTGAATATAACTATTCTGATGTCGTGATGTTAGCATTGAAGTAATATTCAATCTGCAGCGTTATACGTGGTCAGGGAATGAGGAAGAAACCTCTGAGAGGATGGCCATGGACAATAGTCGACAAATCATCTTAAATGCAACCTTTCACACCTAATCACATTAGAATGGTGTTTGTTTTATTTTTCACACGATACCGTATCACAATAGGACATATATCTTGTGACGCGTCGCACGAGTGTCGCCCACTATGCCCTAGGTCATTTATATTATCCACACCATTCACAGTATTATTATATTACTTTATAATGTTGTAGAGGAAGCCTGCTATTTCTCATATAGGTTTTATAGCCGAATGTGAAATTGGTTTGGAAGGCTTCACCACCTGTGACTTTGCGGCCCCAAGTGCGCTTTGACTTTTTACTACTTTGTTTTTCAGCTAAATTTATATATAAAGGAAATTTATTTCTTACATAAATTTTCCCCACCATAACACATATTACCAATCCAGTATTCTTCTACTTCCTTGAAATTATTTAAATTTAAAAAAAAACTCATATTTCTTTATATATAAATTATTTTTAACCATATTGAATCGAGTGACTAGTGAAATTGTGATAGTGGTCCGTAAAGATTAGTAAATGGGGTTCAGGATATTTGTAAAATATATATATATATATATATATATATATATATATATATATATATATATATATATATATATATATATATATATATATATATATATATATATATATTTATATATATTGCAGTCTGACCAATCAAGACCATTTGCAGCATATATCGATACAGACAATTATACATTCATAGACAAATATAATAATAAGTATATATTTATTTGCACAATACTTTAAAGAACTAGTTCCGAAAGAAGCAATTTTATTTTACTTAATAAATATAAAGGGTGGAATTGAAATAACTGAGAATATTTTAGGGGATGGTATCGTAAGAATAATCGATTTTTTTTTTTTTTTAATGTTATTCTTGATTAATTAATATTAAAAAATAATGAATTACGTATAACATACACAATATACACTACTGAGTACTTCAGAAAAACAGCTGATTCCAAGATTATGGACCAAACTCGATTCCAAAAGCACTAATCATATTATCAATTATTTTTTTATTTAAAAAAATATTCTTACGAAA
The DNA here is from genome assembly GCA_022606485.1 of Agraylea sexmaculata. Lineage (NCBI taxonomy): Eukaryota > Metazoa > Arthropoda > Insecta > Trichoptera > Hydroptilidae > Agraylea > Agraylea sexmaculata. The sequence goes on along the minus strand of JAGTTH010005649.1, from coordinate 41,020 downwards.
CCCTACCACCCCTTAAAATACTCTCAGGTATTTTAAGTCCACCCTGTATATATTTATAAAAAGTTTGATCAAAATATTTTTAAAATGTGTATATAAACGCGATATCAAATTACTATTATGGATACTAATACTAAAAATGTATCCTGAAATATTTTGGTATGCTTTGTGTTCCAAAGTTTATTGTTTGTTTGTATTCGTAATAAATACACTATTATTACACCATTAGAGAGGCTATTTTCTGTTATTACTATGGAAACCTTACTTTCGGCAAATTTCATTAAAGACAACGTTGGTAGTGAGAAAGGGTTGCTTTAAATCTGGAAGATTCCTCGTTGGGTAATAATGGCCTTTTGGAAGAAACCGACTCTAATGTACACCGAACACTTTTCTATTTCCCTTTCTTACCATGAAAGCCAACAAGTTATGACGTAGAGAGAAACGTTGGTTCGCATTCAAATAGCCTGCATTTTAGATGAAGCAGAGCAAACACAATGTAACGTGGAAGGAAATTCAATTTTGATGGGGAAAAATATACATTCGTAGAGAAAAAGTTGTTCTTTGTCCGGATAATTAAGGATATGTCGGATCGAGGGAATCGTTATTAGGGCGGGTTGGCCTATAGATTTTCTGGAAAAGACTAGTATGAAGGTCGTCGCCCAATAGTCCATCCAATTAAATCTGCCATGGAAAAGGATTCTAGAAGATTATCCTTATCACTCCCGGAAGAGTCGTTCGAAGCGAGGCGTGTGAAATGAGAACCGGGAGTTCGGGACGTGCGTATTCTGAATACTATCACTTGCAAATTACCTATCAAATATCTTCTTATAATAATGATGACTAAAATGCTATCATTAAATTGTTTATTTATTTATTAACGCTCCGAGGAACTTTTATTTTTAGAAAGGGTCTTTTTGAGGGGTTTTTTATACACAACAACGTGTTAATGTTCTGTCGGTGATCTTAACTATTACTAGTTACACAGGTCACCGACTTAATAATCAGTATTTACCTTACAATACAGGAAATCAGAGATCGGGACAATCGATCGGGACTTTTTTAATATTATTCCTGATCTCCCCATCGTAATAACCGATCAAATCAATTTAAAAATTATCTTGACTTGAGCGGGATTTGAACCCATGACCACAGTATTTGTAGCCACGCTTCTTATCCCCTGAGCTATTACGCTGGCTAATTATTAAAATCACACAATAGCTGTTCCATAAAATATAAACCCACAAATAATTGAGGCAAGGTTTAAGATTCCAAATAACTAAAGCAAGTGAATTATTTATTTTTTATCAATAAATTTTTTTAGTTTCCTTCATCCAAGATAATATTTAAAAAAATAGATATTATAAGTCACAAGCACAAAACTTCGGCAATGGGTTCAAATAATTTTTAATAATTATAATAATATAAAATCCCAATCAAGCGTCTTTATCCAGGTATGATTTTTTAACATTAAGCAATTATTGAAGTCAGAAACAGCTGATGTATCGATTATTCTGGTTACTTGTAATAATTAAACAGCTCCTCAAATTTGTTTTCTTTATTCTTTATTGTTATAAATATAAAAAGTAAAAAAAAATGTAGTACAATTTTTAAGTATAATTGCATGGTATTTTTACTTATTTTAATATGAGGATCAATAGTTTCTTAATTTTATATTGCAATAATTTAATTCGTATCCATACAATTCGTCCCAAATAGTATCATCTAGAGAGATATATTTTAGATAAAATTGTTGTATTATCTATTAAATTATGTAAATATAAAGGCAATCTGTTAATATTAAAAATAACAAAAAAGATAAACGATGATGGTTTTGTTCGTAAAGAAAATGCACATAGCCGTTGGATTAATGGATATTCAATGAGTTTGAACCCGTCGTTTGACCTGAAATCACTCACAGGCTCTGCCACGAGTACTTTTAGATATTATTTAGGTAGATATAGGTACGAGTAAAAGCTAACCGATCAGAAGCCAGCAATGGGTTATCATAAAGAGTGGAAGAAGATGAGCTAGGAGAAAAAAAATCAATCGAGGAGCTGCCGGTGCAACCTGTTTTTGTGGCCTATAAAGCCTCAGGCCTACCAACTATTATATAATGTACTATCCTATCCAATACACTTTATTTGTATACATAATTATTATTCATTCACCGTGGAATCGATACTCGTACATAATTTCGAACATAATATATGCACCATAATTTATATAAGACAAACGGAACGAAATATACAATTTATTAAAATAGGAAAATTTTATAATTATTCATTTAAAATAAAAACTTACCGGATATACTCCATTCTTGCAGATATCATCAATCCTTTCTTATAGATTTTTAGAATTTTTTTAAAATGGATCTTTACCTAAACTCATCTATCCTAACCTAACCTAACCTGACGCATTTATCAATAGAATGATTATTCAACTAAAAGTATGGAGAATATATTAACTTTGATAATAATTTTCAACAAATTTGTTGTTTTTTTATTAATTAAAAAAATCGTCATTTTTGTTAGCTTTTCTTTTTTCTTAATCCTCTCTTTTTAATTTTGTAACACGTCAGATTATATTTAAGGTTACCTTGGTTCTAATTGATGTATGTGTGTAAATATTTAAATAAATAAACTAACCAATTATTTAATTGATTTTTTTTAAAGAAATTATTTATTTTTGTGGAAATCATAAATAAGAAAAACTATTATTAATAAAATATAAGCCTATGCTTTATGATCGTACTACAAAAAAGGTAGGTATATTAAAGTTATCATCAAAAACACATAGACAGAACTATGTTAATTTTTAAAGGGTAATTATTTTTTTTGTTTATCCGAAATAACAATAATGAATGCAATTTTAAAATATAACTAAGAGAGCGATAAAAATAATGTAGTTTGGGTTAGAAATATTACGAGATTGTAAGACGTGAGTATAGTCAGTTATAAACCTACTCTGGGATATAACTACAGCTTCAATTTTCAAATGTCTGAGTCTGAATTCTTTTCCAATCCTAAAAGACTACAAGTTGATCTAAAAACAAATGTATCGAAGGCTGAAAAGAAGATAGAGCACGTTTAGTGGTAAAAAGGCGGTCTCGGAGAGGAAAATCGAGTAGATTGTTCTGGTAATACAGACGCCTATTATCGATAGGAAATTACCAAGCTGTTGTAGAAGACCTAAAAACTATTACAACACTCTACTCTCATACTAAAAACCATTATTGTTTACATCGTCCTTTGAATTTACATGACCTCACATTACAAGCACAACTTGCTCTAAGCCGTGTGAAATATTAATTGGTATAGAAACTACTTCGTTTGGCATGGAAAACGCAACATTTTGAACTAAAATATTCCCGAATTAAATGGTAAATGATGTCCTTTTAGTTTTATATCCAATTACAAATGAAAATATTAATATCGTTCCACGGTTTTATTTGATAGTAATAATAAAAATAGCTAAATACCAATCAGATGCAGATAATGTTGTAACAGTGACGCTTACTGTACACTTGTGTTATGAAATAGGAAATGGTGAAAATATAATATTTTAAACATAACCTAACCTGACTCAAAGATTTTTTTATATAAATTCAGATGGTTAATTCGTTCCATCAAAAATACGATAGAGAAATCATATATAAATATTTAATACAATTTTCTATTGTTAAGATTTAAATTTTATCTGCTACTATAATATTTTCTGACAAACTCATTTATACAACATTAAAACTGAATAAATTAATAACAATATTTCACACTTTTATAAGTATTATTTAAATATTAAATGCTTTTATTAGCTTTTTGAAAAGTTTTTAGATTTTTTTTGTTTTTTTTTAGAAACAGAAACGAGGTAATTCATTTTCTGTCGGTGATTTGAACTATTATTAATAATCATCTTAGAGTGAGTAAACATTGATTGAGACGATTGATTGGGATTTTAATTATATTATTCACGATCTCCCAGTCTTAATAACTGATCAAATCATTTTTTTACTGGAGTGGCATTTGAACCCATGACTACAGTATTTGTAACCACGTGCCTTATCCCCTGAGCTATTACGCTGGTTATGTTAGGTTAGGTTATTTTATAATTATGATTGCCATGTTGCTTGGTATATATCAGTCATTTTATATATAAGATCTTCCTGGAATAATATTGAAAAGACACATGTGAAATACTAAAGAATGTGTACAAATCCGAGCATTAAGTATTCAAATCTAATTAAGTTTCACGCCGCTTAAGTGAGACGCTAGGCCGTAATAATAATATTGAAGGAGGCATCCAAAATAATCCTTCGATAAGGAACTGGTTTCGGTGCACAATGTCTGACGGTAGTTCTATGAAGGGCAATAAAAAAGGGATTAAGCCAGAAGACGAAGGATGATGGTACACGTTCTTGTAAAAAAGATACTACAACCACTACCAGTAATACCAGCAGGATATTATACCAAATTACCGATAGGCACTGTTTAATGATATACAACGACCATTTTTCCGATAATGGACGATCCGTCCACTATTCTACATTAAATTGACCATGTATCTACGATGAGGTATTGTAAGGTGAATTAAATTTGAACAATTATTAAACATTGACTTGGGTATTGGAACATGGTTCAAATTTATCACAATTATATCCTCTCCTATGTTACTAAAGAATCAATACCCGTCCCATTAAAAACATTCTGGATCCAACTTAATAAATAACAGAAACAATGCATTTTTCTAACATGCATTTTTTATAACAGAAACAAGTCTTTAAAAGATCAAACTAATATTGTTTAAAATTCTTAAAAAATTGCAGTAGATTTTTTAACAGTCCCCAAATATATATATTTTCAAAAGTATTTTCAAAAGTTGTAACGTTATTTTATTTATTTATTTATTTATTTATTTATTTATGTGTTATTGTTTGATTTAATGATGTTTTTGATAGAGCCTTTGTTACTTTCCCATAGGATATTCAATAGATATTCATAAATTAATTGATTGTTTATTCATTTATTATATTGACGCCAACAAATTATAAAAAACAAAAACGAGAAAATAGTCACGGACTATCTACACTAAAGTTTCTTTTCTAAGCTATATTTGATATTTTATCATTGATGTTTGTCGCTTGTCCTCTGGATTCATAAATTAATAAAAAATAAGATAAAAATAGACGTTGAATCCCGTAGTACATTTTTTAGCCCCTTATAAGATTTTCTGCGGGAACCTATGATTATAATTTCATCAAATTACCTACTTAATTATTTATTTTATCCACTAAAGTCTCACTTATCTTCAGTGTAATAATAAATTCCTTTAATAAAAGCCACAAAGTGTTAAAATCTTTGTTGGAGTGCAAAGTATTCGTGATAATTGAGAATTGCAATAATCGAATCCAAATTGAAAACGTAACACGGGTTGCATTGTGTAAAAGTTTTTGCACTCTTCAATTCATCACTTCCAAGACTCGTGTGTCAATTTTTTCGTCCAATCTATTCAAACAGTCTAGCGGGAATCGTGTAAAAAATATCCAATAAATAGCCAATTGGCAACATGTTGCAAGTATTCATCAAAAACCGACGCCAAATAATCACTATTGAAAATTCATTAAATTATTTTAAAATAAAATCGTTCGGTGTACAATTTATGAATAGTTTTAATGTAAGGTGAGCGAGTCTCAGATTCGAATCTGGCGATTTTACATTACGGGGCATTGGAAAGTGGTGCAGGAAAGTTGCTTCTAATACTATTTATAGTCTGTGTTCATTGTTATTATATTACTGTGTGCAATTTAATAAGAATTTAGTGGTCGAGTATAATAAATACTATGTTTTGTACGACAAAGCATTGGTACGTTCATTGTGTAACTGGAGGGAAACGACCACATTGTTATAAGATAAGGACTGATTCATGGATATATCTGTCTTTGATACAACCATTTCATTCTATTTCAACTAGATAGTATTTAACATTAAGTATGCTTGATTACTTTACAAAAATATAAGTAGATTCTTGATAATTCAGGTACAAATCGTGAAAAAATCCCACCCCACTGACATAGAGATAACACCTGGTCTACTTATTATGACTACTGAAATGTCTATACAAAATTATTTAAATAGACATTTCAGACATAATTAGGGTATTATAAAAGTATCTTAGTTAAACATAAATTATTAAATACAACAATTTATTTTACTTGATATTAAGTAATACAAATGAAAAAGAGATTAATTATAACGACATTACAATAACTCTTTTGCTTATAGAAGACATTATTTGTTGTACTTTTAATGGTTTATTTGAATTGTGGAGATTAAGGAATATTAATAAATATGGGTTATTTTCGTTCTATATCAACTCTGATGAAACCAATTAAAATTATATAAAAAAACTGCCATTCTATAGTCCACAACAATATATTAGAATTTTCACTGTGAAGGAAATAAGATGCAGAAATGTGTCATAAAGAATATTAACCCTACATTATATTTAATCTTAATTAAAGTACAGGTATAAATTTTAATAGGATACTTGTTGTCCAAACTAAGAGTGTCAGTGTCATTTTCAGATTCCCAGTGATTTTTTTAAAAGCTAAAAATAATTGATTTGAATGAAGAATCGTTTAACTTTAAAAGAACCACGAATGAATTGATTTCATTCCCGCAGACATTAACGGCATTTTTTTGTATTAGATTGAAAATGTAGCTGCAATCTAGGAAATTGTCGCAGGTTCAATAAATAAGTGTGAAGTTTTTTGGTCCCCAGCCAGAAAGAAGAAGGCAAACTTAATCAAATGATTCACACAATAATACTGATTGCCATCTGTATGTGGGTGTAGAAGCCTTATTAGTGGAATTCTATATTCCACATAGTAGTTATAATTAGTTTTAGTGTCTTTCGGTTTGTTTAACGGTATAATATCACACACGGGTGTCAGTTGAACCGATGACACTGATTGTTATCAGCAACTACTTACTTTACCATGCCACTTATGGAAGAGCCTCTGTAACTCGTTCTATCAAAACTACATATCTGTTTATTATACATCACTCTCGACAAGAACGACTCCCGCTATGCAAGGGTGTTTGGTCCATCTCGCCTTGAATATCAGATATCTAGTGTGAAGCAAGGACGTTGGTGCGGCTTTCCAATAACAATTTACGACATTAAAAATTGATCTTAGTAACCGATATGGAAGTGTTGTGTGTCGCTGTAATTATACAACCAGATGCGATACTTAACATGTCATATAAAAGATAAGAAATACTCATTTGCATGCAGACACGTGTGAAGTACAAACAGAGAACATTATTATCTACCTGACACATTTTTATATTACATGGTTTTTTCATAAAAAAACACATTATTTTATTTGAAAAAAATATAATTGTCTTCAGATGGCCTTGGATATGTATCATAAATTATTATAAACTTAAATAACACCCTAACCTATCCGACTGATATGCAATATGTACATATACATCTGTTATTTAGTTTTAAGCATAATACATTTTATAATTGTTTTTGATAATGTTGAGTCTATTATTTTTATTGTTTATTAATCTTCATATCTATGAATGGGTTTTTTAATTTTGTCCCATACTTTTTATTATTTAATATTAATTATCTCTAATGTCAATTAAAAATGTTATTCTCATGTAAGTTATAGGTATAAGATTTATATTATATATTCTGAACACCTAAGTCTAATTCATAAGATGTTTTGTATTATATCAAAAATGTAAAATTCACTTTATCTATGGATTTCAAATAATAATTAAAAGCATTATTTATCACTCAATTCAAATTAGTCAATTTCCGAACATTATGTAAAAATATTTCTTTATTCTGTATATAAAAACCTATTTGCATCTAGTTATATTTTTTTAGGATTCAACACATATAATATAAGTTTTTTAATGGTTTTAGCATAAATAAAATATTTTAAATACCTGATTCTAAAAAAATGACACCACTTAGTGGTTTAAGAAAAACATAGAAGGGTAACCATTGTTTCTAGTAACTATAATGTAAAATTTATAGGAAATAATATTTTAAGGTAACTATTTTGCTATCCATTCCCAGCATCCTAATAAAAATTGAACATTTGTATACTCAGTATTGATACTTTTTCTATAATATTTTTCTCTTATTCGCAAGTCAAATTGGTCGATGGTTAAGACTAAGCAAAGAAAATATTGATCCCGTTGGCATTAAGTATTCAAATATATTGTGATTACATACAAGACTATATGAGGCGAGAAAGCACTCTGATTTCTTTTCCATATTATGAACCACTGTATACATTAAGTTATAGAAATATACAGACTCGAGTAAAAGAAACAATATTTTTGTATCATTTTTATGAATATTTGAGTTGATCCTTCTTGGAATCAAATACATTCTTGGAATCAAATACATGGCCATAAGGCGAATTGGATAGTGGCGAATTTTGTCGCGCATCTAAATTGTCACATCATCCTTTGGAGGGCGTGAGAATCATTCCTATATGCAAATATATTTTATATTAGATGAAATGCCTTCAAACCCAACTAATTTCTGATAATATAGAGGGTATTGAAATAGTGAGTGTATTAGGTAGTGAAGTCGTCACCGGGTTTGGGTCTCAAAGTGGTCGCAAGGTACTCATATGAATAGAGTCAGTTCCCTTTTTTTCCCTACCAGAAGAGAGCCGACTCTTTGTGACTTGTCAGGACCCCCATTCGAGTTTTCAATTTCCCAAATTCTATGGAAGGCAGGCTATTATACGATTTCACTATCCAAGCCCTTTTTGACGGCGGGTTTCAATAGTCCGTCCAGTTTGTGCCTCTTATTCCTGACCATCATCAAACAGACATATTCATTTTGACCCACAATAATTAAAATACACACAATTCAAATCCATCCAGTCAATATTGATTTATTATTTTTTTCCATTTGTGTGAAGTTTAGTAATAATGGACACACTTTCAGGCCAACAAAAGCGAACTTCCTTCAGCACCTTTTGGCGACGCCCACTTTACTGGAATTTTCCGGGTCCCCGACCTTTAATTATGTCTCTCTCCCTTCTAATATTTTTTACCATCTTGAGCTTTGAGATGAATAAGGAAATGAAAGCTTTTTTCATATAAAATTTGCTTTTAATCTATATCCCAATATGACGTATTTTTTTTAAGAATAAAAAACCGTTCGTGTATTATATAAACTAATATTGAATAGAGACATGTAATTTTATTAGATTACGACACAAAATATTCAAATGCAATCTGCACACATGAAAATAATTCAGCTTCAAAAAAAAAAAAAACAATATGAAATTTTCACTAGCATAACAATGACTAAATTACCTCGTAAAGACTGCATGGTATAGTGAATAACGGAAAGTCTGTGCACCATTACGAATTCAAAAGAATAATATTTTTAAGGGACGCCGATTTTTCGAAAGGACCTTTCACAAAATAAATCTGACCCTTCTTTTGAAATTAAGAAAATTCAGCAACGACGACCTTTGAGTGGAGGGTGGTGGTCCTGGCAAAGAAGGGGGCAATTTAGTCCTAAACTTTGTTACAAATTACCAAGAGCTTTTTACAGAAGCGGCGATTTTTTCACTTCGTGACCGCTTCTTCTCAAAGAACATCAAAAAGGTCTTTCTTGACTTTGGACCGTGAAAGTTTAGTTTAATTGGTCATATTTATTTTGAATTTCGGAGTTCAATATGGCCGTATTGACCACTTGATTGAGACATCAATGTCAAAGGCCAAAATATTATAAAATAAATTTTGAGCTCGGTTCGATGATATCAAAAGGATTATTTTCAATATCTCATTAATATAATAATAACACCCGGTAGTAAGTAATAGGTACAATTTTATTTAATATACCCACCCCTTTATAACTTAGCATTTCCATATGAGGACGTCAAATTATAATTCATCTATAGAACTCATATTAGATTTACAATTTGTCAATATTCAATCGATCAAGCGACCTTAATGCCAAACTAATTGTCACACATATTGTGGAATTAGTGACAGCGTCGCGTGCCCATAGGATTCATACTAATCCACCCCCAAATAAAATATTAACCACCCCCGCCTCGCCACCCTCATACATAGTCCATTTATGATTAATATACAGCTGATGCGAAAATTGCAGTTAATTCAACTCCATATATCACTACCGGCCATTACTATGATTACACCAACGGATGATTTGTGTAATATTATATTATTTCACTTTCATAAGCCAAGTGAAATAAATATTTTTACACCTTTGAAAACCATAAATGTACCATAAATAATATTCTGTGGAATATTACCGCATTTCACTTTAAAATATTTTGCAAGGGCTTAAATCATTCTGTTGGAATGGTAAAAATTATTGCATATATATATAATATATCAATACCCCAAAAATATCAACAAAATGTTAAAACCACTTTTTTATTGTTTATTCACAGATTTGGAAATATAATTAATGAGTTGTTACAATTTATTATAAAGTATAAATTATACATTTATTGAAAAAACAATACATCTTAGGGATTTGACTTTACCAAAAGTAAATAAAATATATAATCTATGAAACTAAATAACAGTTTATTTGGGTAAAAGCAAATTTGAATCGGTTAATTTTATTATGATATCAATTTAGGATGTTAATTGGTAAAAATATTAATCTTACATTTTCTAAGGTCATATTTAGTAAAAAGCCAGTAAAGGCATGAATGTATTATACAGGTGGACTAGAAACAACAGAGAATATTTTAGGGGGTGGTAGGGTATCGCAAATATAAACGAAAAAAAAAATAAAATAAAAATAATAATTTTTAATTTTAATTTAAAATATTAAATACAGACAGTCACTACTGAGTACTTAAGTACAGAAACAGCTGATTCCAAGATGGTGGCCAAAATGGTGGTCGATTTCAAAAACACTATTAATATTGTAATAAATATAAAAATATAAAAAAATTCTTGCGATACTCTATCACCCCCTAAAATATTCTCAGTTACTTCAATTCCGTCCTGTATATAAATATATGTATAATATTGTGAACTTTCAAATGCTGTTTTCTCTAAGCTGAAATGTATTGAAATACAACTTATGTCCACCAACCTATAAATATATTTACATTATTTTGGAATACATATATCGCCTGCTCAAGCGTATAATCTCGTAAATGCAAAAAAAAATTCATACATTCAATATGTGACTCAGTTCCATAAAGACTTAAGAGCACACAGATTTTTTTTGCACTTACGATATTATACGCTGGAGCAGTCGATATGGATACTAATGACATTTTTTTATTATTATTAGGAGAAAACCGTCGTCTGGAATAACAGAGAACCTACATCTCTTTTGGAGCTTTTTTGAGAGAGTTTTTTAGACACAACAACATGTTAATTGTCTATCAGTGATCTTAACCGATAGAGCAGCTCTGTCCGACTTAATAATCGCCTCAGTATTTACCTTAAAATCCAGGATATCAGAGTAAACCTGGATCAAGACGATCGATCGGGACTTTTTATTAATATTATTCCCGATCTCCCAGTCGTAATAACCGATCATCTCAATTAATCTTGTTTTGAGTGGGGTTTGAACCCATGACTACAGTATTTGTAGCCATGCTTCTTATATTACGGCTGGTGATTTATATCTTAAAAAGTATCACATCTCTTTTTTGCGAATGATTTTGATGGGTTTGCGTGTGGGAACGCAAACATTGATTTAAATATTAGAGTGCATTTGTAATATGAATGATTAATGTGGGTCCTGTGAACAAAGCAAACAAGTAGTGTGTGTTTAAATTGAAAATATTAATTTAGTCCTGTCGGCTGCGGACTATTTAGTCGTCTCGGAGCGTTGATCGCCTTCCGCTCTTCATAATTACCCACATACAACTAACTCATCATCATACACAATGCCTAACCCTAAAACCGTTAAACTACAAAAAGAACCTTCCCTAATGGCCACCGCTATATTTGGGAATAAAAACTAAAAGACTGCACTCCATTGATGGATTGTGTAAATTATTAAAATTTAATCAACTGGGCGAATTATCCGCTATAAGGCGGTACTATGAAATTATGAGAGATAATAAAATTAGAATTTCAATTTAAAAATCATTGATAGTAAATTATTGCAAATAATAAAAAATATATTTATTCAGCCTCTACAAATCCTCCAGTGGTTTTACCTTGGTTTTGGTGGTAGTTTAGTTGATTTTTTTAAACTATTTTTTAAGTATTGCAAATAGTCTTTTCGCAATATAATGCTACACTGTCCATTTTATTATGATCCAATTTCTGATGAATTATATTATTATTAAAGAAAAAAATCTTCCTATTTTTTTAACTATATCAACTTTTAACATAACCAAACAATTGTTTTTCATTGCTCACTATTGAAGACTACACACAATTTTTTTATTATTTGATATATATATATATATATATATATATATATATATATATATATATATATATCTTAAAATTTTGCAATCAACTGTATAGATCGTCCCATGAATATAATAATTGATAAATTATATGTAAGATAATTGTAGATGTACACCATATAATGTTTTGTGGAAATATTTGAGAGTTGAAATAAAATAATGCCATAATAAAATAATGTTATATAGGAAATCGTTACAGGGCTCGAATACGTCAGTATTTCATTACACCCACTTTGACTAGGTCTAAACATAACTTAAATTAACAAGCTTAATTACCATACCTACTCATTGAAAGGGTTTTTTAATTTGAATATTTATTGTCTTTTAATAAACGGTTTGAGGTACTATTTAATTGATAAAAATAATATAAAGCTGTTGTTGCCAAAAATAGCCCACTTGAAGCATTCTCAGCTCATTTCATTAAATTCACAGTTATTTACAATTTATTTGAAGTACCTACTAATGCAGTTTTCGGTTGACCGATTCACTTTGTATTTGACGCGAAACTCGTTTAACTGGCGTAATTTATTTTTTGTACGTCAAAAAAAAGCCACAACGGATGATCGATGAATATGAAGCGACCGCAAAAATAAATGTATTAGAAAAGGCTTTTAAGGCGAGAAAAAATCTTGCAAGGAATCCGATCGATGACCGCCATCAGATTTTATTAATAATTAAATCGATTGTTCGTGTAGGTGACACCGCGTCTTATCTGGTGCGATCAGTCATAATTTTTTTTGCGTCTAATATTGTCTTTTTTTGTCGATTTAAACCAAATTGCCTCGGGTTATTTTGACAGTATTGAAAAAGCTGTTGCAGTTGGAACGCACCACTGAATATGTGATTGACGGAACAACCGATGCTCGAGGAAATATCGATTTCGTTCACGGAGACGAGCTAATTTATAATGTAATTTATTTGAAAATATAAAAAAACCTAATCGGATAAATTCAATAAATAAATATATATTACAATGATTGATAGAACAATACATCTTTGGAAATAGACTTAGGTGTACAGAGTGTATACATCTTTTTACCTATAACTAACATGAGAATGTTTTATTTAAATTTGACATGAGTAATAGTATTGGATTATAGAAAGATTGGAAAAAAATAAAAACCCATTAACAACTTTGAAGATTAATTAATAATAACAACAGTAAAAGCAATATTAACAAAACAATTACAAAATATAATGCTTAAAAACTAAATAACAATTTGTTTGGGTAAAAACAAATTTGAGTTAAGTGGAATATTAGAAATTTTATTTTTAAAAATAATATCAGTTCTGGAAGTCCATTGGTAAAATAAAATTACGTTTCCTCGAGGCATATTTGGTTTTATTTACATGTCTTATGATTGGGTTAGTCGGGAAGTTAGTCATTTTAGTGTAATGTTTTTTACTCAAATCTGCGATATTTGCTTTGATCATTTTTAACATAATTTCCTCGTGGACTTCTTTAAGAAATGAGTCAGGTTCAACATCTAAGGCCATCCAAAGACACTTGTTTTGGACAATTTGAATTTTATTTATATGAGTTTGTCCCGCAGTAGACCAAGCTGGGCAATAAATAAATGGATTGATATGAATCGATGGGTTCATATTAAAATTTTGCACGGCAGCTCACTTTACTGCGTTTGTAATGAGTATTTTACATGCATGTTATAAATGTAATACGAGTTCATCAAAAAGGCCATTCGATCGTTAGAGATGATTGAATCAGTTACAATATTTCAGGTTCCATTATCACCGGCGGTCACGATAAAACTTTACGACCAAATACGAAGAAGTAGTCCGATCCAATTCAATAACGGTCACTCGTAAAATCATAATAGTGAACAATAAAAGAGTGATTGTGACAATTCAGAGCAATAATTAAAATAATAAACGGTACCTTCTTTTAGACAACTTAATCAAGATATTATGAGAGGTGACACTCGGATTATGCGTCTTGGGGAACATTTCAATTCAATGATTTATAAACATCTCCATGGATTAAGTATAACGAAACATTGTTGATACAAACCATGATTTATTTTCGACTTAACTTAAGCCGCCTTTCGCATAAGACTTCTTCGTGCATTATTTTAGGATCATTCTTACATATCAAATGACAAAGTAGTATAGATATTGTGACAGGTGAAGAGCATACCTGGAAACCAAGACCTATTATTTTAATTTATTTTTGTGGGGGTAAATTGTTAATACATGATTGAGTGTATTAAGGAGCAGGCATTGTGTGGTCGAGTAATTGATACTTTTATTCTTTTAACGGTTTCTTTTTCCGTTTTTTGTCATACTAGTGTATTATTAATTAAAAATAAACTTATTTGTATTACTTACCTATTTATAAGATTTAACTCAGATTAAATCTTAGATTTTCGGGTTTTCAACGGCACGGCTCAATCATCTTATAATTTAAATTTTGTTAATATTATTCCTGGTCTGTTAATCGAATTATTTATTATTTTAATCGAGCAGGATTTAAACCTTCATATGACTGGTATTTAAAGTTATGCATCTTATCTCTTGAGTTATTATTTTTATTATCATAAAAAATAATGATCAGATAGTAAAATTGTCGAATAAAGACCCCCCCAATCAGAACGTGAATTCCATTGGCAGCGAACCGTCAACGGTTGAATAAAACTGCGCGCGGCATTCGCTATCAAAGTTTCATATATTTTCACCCGTTGACAGTTCGCTGCGAGTAGATTTCACGATCTGTTTGACCGGGCTTTGATTATTTTAAATAAATTATTGTCTGGACGATGCTGAGTGCTTATGTAAATCCTTTGCCTTTTTAAATATGCCAAATAATCATATTCGCTGAGTTTTCTATATCTCCAAGTAATAAAACAAAATTCTCTTTAAAATAGGTACTTAGTCCTTGAATTTGCATAGGTTTGATGCTGTAAAGTACAAACTAAATCACTTATAATATAAATAAATAAATATAAATAAATAAATACCGTGACGCCTTCCCTATTGACGGGAGTCCCTTTATAAGGGGTTGGCCAGGCCACCTTGGCCTTTACGGGAGAATATAGTAGAGATGGTTTCCCAGGCCACCACACAGCAATGAGTACTTAAGATCTAGTTTGCTAAGCTAGATCTACCAAGTGACTCCGGTGCCGTGAATCGAACCCGGGAGTCTTCACTCACGAATCCGTTACACTAACCACTGGGCCACAAGGCAGCCTAAATCACTTTGAATTACTACATATAAAAGACCATGGTGTATGTTTACGTTTTACTGTGTGTCTGTATTGTGAGCTCTCTTGTAATTCTTCAATTAGAAAACTCACAATACAGCCACACAGTACAATGTATACATACACCATGACCTTTTTATATGTAGTAAGTCAGATTGATTTGGTTCGTTCTTTACCTCAATTTTTCTCATGACAAGATACATTTTCACCCGAATCTACAATTCGTCAATATATTGTAGAAGCCAGGTGAATGGCTTGAGTATGGATAGAGTGCAATATGGTGTAGTAAGATGTGATAACATAGATATAGTTTTGGCGAACGTGACCGTGTCACTCGTGTCTGGTAAAGACAAAAGCTGGGAAGCAAACGACCCCACGGCTCTGAAGCCAACCAACCTATAAATCCATCCAACAACCTTATCAAGATCACTTCTATACAAGATACTCTCTGATATTTATAAGCCAGCTCCACTATCGGCAGACATGCGACCTCATACTACTAAATTAAAGCCACTATACCGTCGGTGACATCCTCCATGGCTTATGATTATGACCCGCGCTCCCAATAAACACGGACTTTACTTTCACCACAATATACTTTACATTATTGTGTTCGTGACTATTCCAAAAGAACAGCAGCATGGCCCTTATGTTTACACAAAATATCAAACGGCTGATCATTTACGAATATATAATATTATACGTGTCTTGTTTAGATTTCAAACAAATAGCCTATTGAGGTTATTAGCATAAAAACGTCAATTTACCAGCCTATTGGGGTTATTAGCATAAAAACGTATTTACCATAGGTATAAACATAATATATCGCATCAGTGGCTAAATGCATGGTTAGTTCAAGTAGCCAAAAACATGAGTTACCTGGCAAACATTATACTGTAAACATCTCTCTTCATATCTTCAGTTATATTTCACAGTAAAATGGGTAAATGCATTGTTACTACATGTCATATGGACTCAAACATACACTCAAATACATCTAGGCTCAGTTTTTACCAAATACTACTTCTTTAAGATGTTCAAAATATTATTGCGTTTTAATCACCAAAATTTTGTCACAACCACTCTCAGGGGCCACAAGAAATGTGTTGAGTGAGGGAGACACACTTATGCCTTTATCGAATAGGAGGGAAGAGTGCAACAATACGGGTTTACACAAAATATTTATGTGCAATACGTTATCTAATGTTTATATCTATGGTATTTACACATTCATAATTTTCGCCATAATTTGTGAATGTGAATAATAAATATGAAGATGGCGGACCAAGCAGGTGAATTTTATAGACGCATTTCTAATTATCTCACTCAGACTCATAAGCCTATATATATACATATATATATATATATATATATATATATATATATATATATATATATCCAGTTGTCTGGCATTTATATCAGCGGTAATGCTTTAATACATAAACTTCTGATATAAATACATTTATGGTTATTGATTGTATTGATGATTTTTATGAATTAGACTTTGAAGGGCTTTTTAATGTTATACCGCTTAATTTGTGTGAATTTAATTGTATTTAAATCATTTAAAGAATTATTTAAAAGTACTATGCCTAAATACAGACCTCGTAATCCAGGAAATCTTAGTAAACTCCGATTTATTAAAAGAATTATGGTTTTATTCCTTGAATCTCAATACAGTAATATATTGACAAATAAATATGCAGATATAAAATCAATTATGTATATGTTATAAAATATTGTAAATATTAGTTCAAGTAGAAATCGTTGAATGATAGTTCAAGCTCCAGTTATTAATGCCTAAAATTAATCTTGTTTTATAAAAATTATCAGTAAAAAACATACAGCCTTATTATTAATTCATTGTAAACGATTGAAATTGAGTTGTGCTTATAATAATACATATCATATTATCATTTTATTTATATTTGTAATAATTAGCATGCGATATTTAATATACAAGTTGCCGTTGTTTGTAGGCCTAAAATGACAGCCCGCCATTATGTCCATAATAAAAGTAATAAAAATATTTCACCAGCAATAAAAATAATTGGACAGCACTTTTACAATATACATTTATGATAAGACAGAGTATATATTTTATTAAATAATTATAAATATTTGTGTGGAGATTATATGCGACGGGAACCGACGATGGACTAGTAAATATTTATTGTGTTTTATACCTTTTGCAAACATGTAGCTCGACATTGGGCGACCCTCAAAGGCGATGACACCTCCTGCTCGGCAGCCATGCTATTCTCCATCAGCAAAACGGTCATAAAGACCACAGAGATCATTCTGAAAAGCTCCATTTCTGAATCGCCGAAATCCGATTGGTGTGAACGCACTTGGAGGGAAAAGACGTGCACACTTGAACACAAAACACACAAAATAAAAGGGCGGCGGAATGGAGAGGTGAACTAGTCGTCTAGCATATGTCGATGTCCGGCATGATATAAATGTATAATGAATGATTACGATATTCCGATGATGTTGTTAGTAATTTAGTTAGCACGAGTAGCCTCACGACGCAAAGGCTTGTACACAACTGAAGTGATCTGTAACGCGCTACCCCCACTACAAATCCTCTCTCTTTCCCTCTTTTCCCTCTCTTACTCACTCACCAATACATCGAATGTGTGTGTGAGGAAAACTCACATTGGAAAACTTAAATACAACAAATACTAATTCTATCTAAAATCCCCATACATCAGCTATCCTACGGGATACTCGAACCCAACAGCTGATTTCATCATGGATTCGATACACCATCACTTCTCAAACATTTTTAATAAATTTAACCGTGACGCCTTCCCTATTGGCGGGAGTCCCTTTATAAGGGGTTGGCCAGGCCACCTTGGCCTTTACGGGAGAATATAGTAGAGATGGTTTCCCAGGCCACCACACAGCAATGAGTACTTAAGATCTAGTTTGCTAAGCTAGATCTACCAAGTGACTCCGGTGCCGTGAATCGAACCCGGGAGTCTTCACTCACGAATCCGTTACACTAACCACTGGGCCACAAGGCGGCTCCAAATTAATAAATATTTTTTTCTTAATAAATAATAAATTTAATACAACCTCGATATAACTAAGTTCAAGGGAAATGAAAAAAATCAATATATTGAGGATTTAATACAAATTGTTGATAGTTTTGGCTTCTTGGTGGAATTTCATAATTTAAAGAAAATTGTTAGTTATAATTTCCACAGTAATTTTTAAAGACTATTCCCTAATAAAATAACTGTGAAAATTACGATTAACAATGTTGTTAAAAGATGAAAAAGAGGTGCACATAAATTACAAAAACCTCATATTTATTAAAATAAATCCAGAGTATAAAATTAGTAATCAAAGAACACAAAAAATAAAGTCATCGAAGATTTTAAAGACGTAAAAAGTTTAGACAATACTACTTTTGTCATATAGCCTTGTGCTTAACAGTGCTTTACAGTACAGTTTTGTGAGTCTAGTTACTTCAAGTCGTGTTAAATTTCGAGCTTGTGTCATTCGGCGTTTTACGCGCCAAATGCGTTTCTTTAAGATTTAGTTCGAGCTACCAGCTGTCAAAATCCAGCTCACCGATATCCAGATGCTATATCTAAATCTCGTGCTATCCCCTCCATTCCAGTTTCGCCTGTATCCAAGTTCTCTTGAATGCTTGCGATACACACATAGTAAGCGCTCGGCTATAGCTTTGACACGCCTTCAAGAATCGGAATATTTGTATATAACACGAGATTCGTATAATCTCTTGCCATGTACCACACGATTAACCAAGTAACAATGGATCGGCACTTTTCAATCACCTTGATTGCAGTGTTGCCTCAGTCAAACTCATCTGCTTGGTCCACCATCTTGATATTTATACCCCGTATTCTATATCGACCGGTCCGGTGCAGAATATTTTCTTCATTATAATTTAATTATATTTAATTTGAATACTATTAGAATAAAGTTATTTTTCTATTGATTATGTCAAGATCAAATCAAATTTCAGAATCAAATGATCTTAAATAGTATTTGGAATGAAATTCTAAAAGGAAACATAATTTTATAACATCAAAATAGAGCGTAATTAGATGAAAACGGTATTTTTATAGTCAAATATAGCTGATTGGGTTAAAGAAAATCCGTTATAAGTAACCACTATTAGTAAAAAAAAATTTTCTTCCAAATATATATATTATTTTTATTTCGAGCAATATTCGAACCCACGACCCTTCACACTTCAGCAGCCACCCTTTGACCGAAATATCCCCCGTGCATAATTATATTATATTTAAGGCAATTGAACTGTGGAATGTAATAAAAGTTTAGCAGAACAAAATGCCAATTGACATTTATTTTTATAAATATGAAAAGACGTCAGCGAGGGTGTAAATAATTCATGAGATAAAGTTGAGTTCGTTTACAGAAAGTTTGTAGGTACATTTAGTATAAGATACTGGTTTTTGAAGCCTTAAGATGTGCAATAGAGTGACTGAAGGCAATTTATTTATTTATTCTTTGGGCGGTACGACCATTAATCATATGAGAGAAAAAGTCTTACGTCCTTCGCCAAAGGATGTCAACATGGAGCCTCTGAATAATTAACCCTACAACACCCTCTGCTTAACCTTCACCACATTATACAACAAATTACATACTACACTTTTACATGTATATTTCATGGACATAACATTATATATATGTGCTAGTTGGATTATGGCTAATGGCTTTTATTAATTTAATGTATAATAATAACAGATTACTTATCTTAATATAACCAAGTAATAAACTGGCCAATATTTAATTAAATTATCAAATACAATCACATTAATTTCTCAATTTAGTTTCTTTGTCTAATTAGTTTTATATGGGATTATTCTGATGTCGAATCCTCGTATTGAAATACATTTAATCATTAATAGTTATCATCTATTATATAAGTTAGTACTAGTACTAGTTATATACACTAATTAATACTAAAATATTAGTGTATACATAATAAAAAATATAAGATAATAGGAAAGCCTATTGTTTATTTTTAATAATTAATATATTAGATTTACCTGATCTGTGAATTCAACTTTAAAAATATGTAAAATAATTTATATGACACGCTCACAATCAAATGCTTCGAAATCCAGTTTTCATTATATTTTCAAATATTCGGTCTAACGGATTCTCCTTAACTGATTTAATTAAAATAAGTTTGTTTAATATTCCATCGTTTTATGCTTTAAATAATGATAATAAATAAGATGTTATTTTACATACATTATATTCTATGTAACTCAAGATAAATTTTTACGATATATGGCAATTTAAATTTATAAAAATTCTTTGACGAATGTTTCTTTACTAAACTCTTTGTTGAATTTATGAAACTATATTGGACAATTAATTAAGTCCTTATTACCTTATTTTCATGTTACCTTTTAATTGTTATATTGGATGGATATTTTATAAGCTTGATTGTTGTAAGGTTGAGTTTATTAATCCGAAGTCCTGGATGCGTCTTCGTTATAAGAAACTGAAGACTGATCAATCAATCGGTACATTATTCCTTCAATGTCTCGTCAAAGATACCAGAATAAAAATTCTTTACGTTCAAGTCAGTTGTCCGTTAATTTTTTACCTTCAACTAAATGTTCAAGCAGTCCGGTTCCCCACATAAGGTAATCGCTTTTTCAGGTCATCATAAATGAGTGCATCTTAGGGTTTTCGATTTCAATATGGCATATTTTGGTAAAAAAGTTAACTAAAGCCTTATTTATTACAGTCAACTCCCATTACTTTTGACGGAGTCACGTCCTCTTTGATGGCGAATTTGTAACAATAATATTATGTTCTTTCAAATCATCATCATCAATTTAATATTACCGACGTTCCTTGTTATTTTTTATCAAACCTTTATCATACAATCTTTTGATGGGCATTCTGGGAATCTCTAAGGTATTTTCATTAATAAATTTTGTGAATTCGAAAGTGAAAAGACATAAGACATACAATTTGGGAATGAGCTTTTTCGCCCATTTTGAGTATTTCAATTAGTAGGTACATTTTTTTACTATATGTAAATAATCAACATTCAACTAGCCTAATTCAAAACATGTATTAGAGTGACGATTAAAATATAAAGTATTAATTATATAAAATATTTTTATCCGCTTATTACAAATTTTTATTAATTAAATAATGTCACATAAATGACGGTTATTTTTACTTGGATATATTGAATTCGAAACTTAGATTGGGGAGCAATTTCATTATGTTTATTAATAAAATCCAAGACATTTTATATAAAATAATGAAAATCCCACTAGCTGAGCCTAGTCAAAGATCCACAGTTTAAATATTTATTGACATTTTTAACAGATCTTTCAATTTTCTTAATAAATTATGGAGTTTTACCAAATAAGAGACAATACATATTTTTACTGATTAAAAGTCCATCGTGTTTGTATAAATTAAACCAAAGATGCACCAGATTTTAATGTCGTCTGTATTGTTTAGTAGGTATTGACAATGTTTAATATTAAATTATTTTCAATAATTTAAAATTTAATTGATCGAAAATAGAAGAGCCAGTTGTGAGTCTCAGGAGCAATGGCGATAACAAGATTCGATCGATCGGTTTTTTTTTCACATGTGAGATTGCATTATTATTCCTATAATACGCTATCAATCCGTCTATCGATACAGCAGCATCTATGACCATATCAAGAAAGCGGTATTTTTTCAGAAGTCATTATGTACATAAACGATGTATATAAAAAGCGATATGTGTTGATATTGTCGGTGTTTTTTATTGTAGTGCTTCACCCTCTCTTCCATACTATTGGTGGAGACACGTCAATAGTTTTTTCAGTGTCGGCCATAGCTGGTTCATTCATCCGTTTCCCCTTTCCATGGCTTAATTCGTATTGAATGTGAACAATTACACCCCAGACCAGTGTTTGATAAATGACTCCTTTGAAATATGAACCATATTCTATGTTCAACCCGTACACCGAAATACTTTCAACTTGCCTACGCCACTTCTTTGCAAACATGATCGATGGCAATTTTCCACACACCGAACTCCTGAGAAATGTGAATCCTACAATATTTAAATAATAAATTAAGAGCCCGTAATTTTAATCATATAAAGTTATTTTAATAATCAATGAGAGCGATTATGACAAAGAGTCCTTTAATCTTTCAAGTTAAACGATATGTCACCAAGAATATCATAATTATTGCCATTACTCATAGCAATATTACACAAATCTCTCACAACCTCATTTGTCTCATTAAGTCGTCTATGAATATTTATATTATTTGTCAATTAAATAATCTAGTACAAATTGTATCAATATTTTTTTATAATTTATTTATATTTTATATAATCAAGCATTTATATCATACGATTTATCCTTATTACTTTTATTTATTAAAGTAATCGTCCGTAAAACATACGTAGACTTAATAATATATTTATTTTAAGAATAAAAAAAACAAAAATAACTATAACCAAGCAAATAAGAAAATGTTAAATTCACCCTTTCTATATTAAACGTCTTCAATTCAAGGAATATTATTACTAAAATTGATTTTATTCAAAAATATTTTTAAATTACCTTAATTTCATTCAAATATTAATTTAATGTTTCAAGTACAAAACAATTGGATCGATTTAACCTTATTAACAATACTTATTAAAGTAATCCCTCACACATACGTAGTCTTTTTAATAGTAGTATATTTGTTTGAGAAAAAAATCAGCAATTAAAAAAGTCACCCTTTCTTTATCAAACGTCTACAATTTAAAGAATATGATTACTAAAATTGATTTTACTTTTTGTTTTTTTTTTGTGTTTTGATTCCTTTATTTAATTATTAAAATTAATAGTTTTTAGATAATCAAGACAATATGGAGTAGAAATAAGGATAGTGCAGAGTAAATGGTGTTTGTAAAGAGAGTGGCATATATATAAATAAGGGTAGTTGTTGGTGTGACTACAACCCTACGTGACGGTCATTAGTGAAAGAAGCACAGCATAGACACCACACAACCACCCTCAGAACCACAATACCGCATCGCTATACATTATACCAAAGGATTACAAATGAAATATTTATGTATAGCCAATTGGTGCATATTTGGGGTGCGTGAATAATTCATCGGTGATGATAATTTTTACGAGACACCGTTGAATTCATCCCTTAAGGGTCGTAAAGTGACGTCCGAAACAAAGGGACGAGCATTTAATGCGATTTCATTTATTTATGATAAGCTTTTTATCAGGCCAGTGAAATCGTGACAAGAATACCGAAAAGATGAGAATCCTACCCTCCAATATGGCACGCACTTTTACTATGAGGCCGTTTATTATCGGGATTTTAGGCGCCGATACTTTTGACATCGGTCAAGCTGTTCACGTACTGACTGAACATACACCCATCAATATTAATATTCCGGCCTTTCCTTAATACATAATTATATTCCTTATAAAATAAAGTAAATCTTCAAACAACACCTCGACTTGGTTCTATTTGTATTTCAGCACGGTTAATATTGCTGATGGATTTTGGTCGCAAAAAGGGTGTCTTTCTTTTTCCTAGAGGGGTGAGAAAACCCATTTGCAGTAACGCATAATAAAAATATGAATTTTTAATTAACGTTTCGTCTTAAAATACAGACTTAATACCATACAAATGTTATTGCTTGATTATTTTCCATGATAGTAGTACCTTTATTATAAATACACCTCTACATATTAAACATGCTATATATTTTATTATATATTATATATATTTAAGTAGTTTTACAAGTGGATTTTTGTATAAATTATTAGATGATTTATTAATTATTTTAATTACCAATTGATTGTACTCCGTATTAAAATAAGTAAAAGACTAAGACTATAAACTTAATATTGTAACATCTAATCATAATGTATCAAAACAATGTATGTAAGTTATATTTAATAAAGAAATTGTATAATAGTTTTTGAAATGGGGAGATTTGCGATAGTAAAAACGGTTGACAATATTGGACTTTTCAACCAGGAAGGAAAAAGATCTTTTCTCATGGGGGTAAGATTTCCCCATACTTGGTATTCATAAGATGATGTCTGAAGCGTGTATTGGACAGACATCTTGATGATAATAAGACGTGTCGCCATTTTTTAAATATATATTAGAAAAACTCAAATGCAGTATATTTTTTTACCAGCTGCTTTAAATATTTCACCTTTTTGGGCGATTCACAGTTTTATTTCTTGGTAATAATTCCACGTGTAAAAAACCCTGGCGCTGTTTGTAAGTGGACTTAAAATTACTTCTCGTGCCAAAATCCTAGCAAGTCCAATATTTGTGTATGAAGCTTCCAAAAGACTGTGTTGTGAAATTAAAACCATAAATATCCCAAGTCAAAACAAAATAATAAGAGCCCTCCTCATTTTTTTATTACGGCTTCTAAATAAAATTGTGGAGGCTATATTTACCTGTCTGCTCTGAAAACTTTACCTGTTGGGACGTGTTAAATTGTGGAAAATTATTCTCCGGTTTCACACTGAGACAAACGATGCAATCTCATGTCCAAAATTACAGAATATGATACTGTTTTGCTATGAACTTGTTTTTAGACACTGCTTTTAATTTTCTCTATTATACACAAGTTTTTTTGTATACAACGCAAATTACGACTTTAAATTTACATAATTTTAAAAATGTCATATGAACCTATGTTATTTGGAAATATTACCAAACTCTATGGATTTAAATCATAAGGCATCTTAATTTTGTGTATAATAAATGAATGTACATTTTTCAATAGCAATCGTATTACATATTATTCTTGATTACGGGTAAAATATCTTTTAAAAAAATCTATATTTTTCCCAATTTATTCATCTGTCTTCAAGTTCACCTTATAAAAATATAAAGAAGGGTGCCATTTTATGTAAATCCCATTTTTTATTCAGATTTCATAGGTACCAAGTATTTTTAAATTATAGGTACAAACAATTTATTCAAAATGTTCTTTTCATACACGATTTATAATTTATATGTTCAATTATAGAGTTTTCAGAATAGCATATTTTTATATTGTTGTTTAAAATTAGTAAAAGTAGTAATTTTTAACTGAAGATATTATTTTTATCAACGCATGGGGGGAAAAATAGATCATTTAAATATTGTTCTGCGACCTATAGTTCATTATTTTACAACTTAACTAATACATGTTTGATTCTTGATCAATTAGGCAGCAAATACTAAAACATTATTTTATTACAAAAAATATGGTGAAAACAATTAAAAATTCCAAACCCGGTGTCCTTTGGAAGATTAATGGTTTTGTCCTCTCGTTATTAATTTGGTCCTGGTTTTCAAATGGTGTAATATTAGAGAAGTCCCCTTTTGTGAGAGAGCATTCGTGGTCAGATAATTAAATTTGCGGTTGTGACGATGTAGAACAATCTTTTGTGATCGAATAAGGAGGCTGACACAAAGACTTGCCATCAATTGGTTATGGTCGCCATTGACGCCCTTTCACACAGACCTTTTCAAATTTTTACCAGTATTCAATAATAAAAGTTTTGCATCAAAATTAAAGCATTTTCGATTCGTCTATGTGTCCAACCATATGGAAAGTTTATAGCATTTTCATGGTGATTGAATTTCATAACCGCTTAACATAAACAAAGACAACACAATGTTTTATGGTTATTGTCTACATGGCATAAAGTAAAATATTCCCTACTTATGGAATTTATTAAAGTATTTCCATATATTCCACTGATAAAATACATATATTTTGAACATACGGATGCATTTTTATCAGTGGTCGAGGTTAGTGTATTTGACAATTCTACTGAATTCGAATCCCGACAACTGCTTTGACCTTAAAACCACTACTGTGGTCGTTTTATTCTTGAAAATACTGCTGTTCTATTTCATTCCACTTTGGATCAAATAATTGAATCTGCAATGAATTACTTGATGTTTAATATTTTTTAGTAGTTTGTAATAATTTAAATAAAAATCAACCTAACCCCAGCAATCAAAACAAATCTAACTATCTCAATGAAGATACATTTTCAACATACTCATTAATAATTAATTACTAACTAATTTTTACTTATTAATAATTGATTAATTGATCATAGTTGACATTTATTGTTGATATTAGTTATTAGTTGATATTATTAATTGGTATCAATTAATTTCTCATTACTTTGTACTAGACTATCGATTAAAGTATTTATTCTAAATATTAAAGTAAGTCCTATGTTAAATATGTTTATTTTTTAACATACTTTTTATTGGGAATTTATTTCACTTTTTTTTTTTTACTTTTGTTAAAAACATTGTTGTTTGTTTGTTTCCTTTTTTTGTTATTGTCACACATACATTTTTTGTAAAAGCTCAGTTGGGCGTTAAATAAATAAATAAATTAAATGCATCGGTCAATACATTTTCTACTAACCCAGTGAACCTTTCATTAATTAACTGCTTATAATTTTATTTAAATAAAATATTTCGATAGATTTTATTGGTAATCATTTGAAAAGACGTGCCCCGAAACCAAAACTAAATGTTTAAGCTTACACCCATCGATTTTATCAGTTTGGTGTTTTCATGGTACATTATTTTTTATTATTTTGTGGCATGTGTTTGTAGTAAAATATAGAAGGAATTGAGTAGAGGAGGGTGTAGTACAAAAGCGGTGTTTGTTCTCTCAGGTCATATTCTGATAGTCCATTCTCATGGCGATGCTTCTTGAATCCCTAATGGACCAACAGACTGATGCACTTTTAAATTAGATGCTTCTACAAAGCTAATCTTTGTATGTATACCTATTATATAAACTACATTATGGCGTATTCTACTAAAAATATTTAAACTTAATATTATAACATTCCAGCGGAGTAATTATTATTTATCACTCTTGTTTATTAAAACCCTTTGTATTTCTATTTATTTTTATCTCGGGTAATGGGTTTTCTTAATGAACCTTGAATTTTTTAAAGGCCCAAATGAAATGGCAACATTATTATCAGTACGATGAATTTTACCTCTGCTAGGATTATATTATTTCTAATAATTTAAAGGAGTTTTTACGTCTACAGCTAACTTATCAAACATCGAATAATATATTAATTGGAGAAATACCACCGATAAATGTTGTGAAATCAAATGAAGAGGGAAAAATCATAAGATTTATCATGTTATATCCAAAAATTCAGATAAATTAATAAATTTTACCAAATAATAAATAAACATATATGTCGCGTGGTGCCCTGAAATTGTGAACAATTAAAACCTTTTTTTTCACCCTTTTTTTTTAAATAATCAGAAACATTTAATATCCATATATTACATACTCTTTTTTAAGTATAAGTTTTTACAATGATTTATATAACATATTTGGAAATAGACTTAGGTATAAATATTTTTACCTATAACTAACAAGATAATGCTTTATTTAAATTTGGCATGAATAAGTATTAAAATATAGAAAGAATGGGAAAAAATAAAAACCCATTTACAAATATGAAGATTAAATTTAATTTATAGATTAAAAGTTGTCTATTGGAATAAATGAACTTTGCTTACGACAAAAAACGCCGATTTCATTTACCTTAAATTTCAGGTAATTATACCTAATTTTGAATGATACATCTTATCTAGTGTAAGCCTTTACTTTGTACTAAATGAGCTTTTACTATGTTTTTAAATATCCTTTAAATAGCCGACTTTCTCCATATATTTTACTACGCATTCATTATATTCACACGATTAACACTATATTAACTGACGGTTTTGATAACCCTACTTTATTTTTTTTTTTGCCATACCTGAATGTATTAGATATATCATCAAGTATAATTATATTCAGTCACAATTTATAGTATTAAAGGAACTAATTCATTAACCTCGAAGACTTTCCTGATAAATGTAAGAAAACCGTACATTTACGTAGTTCGGTTGTTTATTTTTCGTTAAGACGTCCGTAAAAGAATTTCTATTACAGCCGAGAGACGCTCGCTTTTTCCATGACTAAAACTTTTAATGAATTTCGCAGAATCTCCGATCGCTTTCTATCAAAATTCTTCTGCTTCATTAGGAAAACTTAATTGTGTTACTTTGTGTATCGCTGAAATCTTCCATTAGTTCCGCATTTTTTTAATGTCCGCAAGATTAATTAATGAGAACCAACCGCCTACACTTTTATTAAGATTTGATTTGATTTTGATGGTGGTTGTAAAATTTAAATTATGTCACTGAGAATCGAGAAATGATCGACTTTGAGTCGATGAATTTAACATCTCGCCGAAAGAATCACCTCCCAGTACAGATGCTGCTTATAGACAGCTGCAAAAATACATTGTTTTTTAAAATATAATTGATTATAAGTGATTGAAATATTTTTTATTCATTACTATTGTAGACTTTAAAGAAGTATAATAAAGAGAATATTTATGATTGGGTATGGATACAGGTTTAATCTGGTTTCCTGGATTGTAAGGTAAATACTGAGTCGATTAATAAGTCGAGCAGAGCCGCTCTGTCGGTGATCTGGATAACTAGCAATAGTTAAGATCACCAACAGACGATTAACAGGTTGTTGTATATGAAAAACCCTCTCAAAAAAGACCCTATCTCAAAAAAAAGGTCCTGGGGGTGTAAATCAATAAATAATAATAACCCTAATATAGATAAGCTACAAAATCCAATGTAAAACTCTTATTGTAAGACAAAAATAAATTAAATAGGTATATAAAGTGTGATTTTTGGGAGTCCATTTTGACGGTCAGGTATTTTTAGTATCGATTGTACGGTAGACTTTATGAGGGTTTCGGTTCGACTGTAAGTAATTTAATACATAACGAATCGGTATTAATTGGTTAGCTGACCGACTCACAAATGAAACCGGCCAATATTCTCGTATTATTCACGCTTGTGTATTAATATATAACAATATCCAAATATCACGTCTGACTATCAAAACGGTCGATATTGATAATTAATTGCGTGTAAATGGAGTTGCGTCTGAAAACTTAAGTTCAATTAGTTGAATACCTGAGCTTTGTAGTTGAGGCCTTTGGTTTTAAAAGGCAATAATTTATCGTGAGCAGTCATTTAAGATTAACGATCACGGGCCAGATCTTCAGGGCTTGGCAAAGCAAACAAACAGTGCAAAACAGGAAATGGGCTAATTGAAAATTAATTGGCGAGGCGAGTAAAGCCTGCGGCGCCATGTTGGAGTCGTGCGTGCTTTTAAGTGCGTATATCATATGAAGCCTGGACTCTTTGACATGTGAGAAGGTTTTATTATACCAAACATTCAATAATATTACATTTATATAATAGACAGTATTGATGTAGCGACTACAGGATCAAGTCAGCCCATTGAATGTAATATAGAAAGTAGCCAATGCGTCCCGCTGAGAAATGTTAAATATCAAGACGCAAGGCAGAATACAATTATCAATTTAATTTTTGCGACTTCTTTTATTTTATAACCAGCAGCTATAATATATAAGCTATAGCTTGGATATAATAATTAAGACCATATTTAAATAATTCATAAAATCATTTTAAAATTAGTGAAGCGAAATTATTGCGAAAAAATGAATTAACCTTGATATAACAATCATCTCAGGCAGGACTCGAACCTACCTCTCCTGGTATAGCCATACTTAACCTCTATGCTACTCATAAGTATATATATTATATTTTTTGAATTTATAATTTTGATTGTATATAACCAGAGTATTTATTATCTTACATGATAATATTATTAAGTGTTTAATATCATTTAGTATTTTGTATTTTTGTCAAAAATGGGTTCTTGTAAATTTTTCCCATATATTATAATGATTAATAGAATACATTTTTAAAATTAATTATCCTCATGTTAAAACAAGCAAAAAGACCATGTCTGTAGGCTTAGTTTCACTCTTATTATGTATTGTATTATAGCATTTATTGTATATTATATTTAATAAAGAAATTGTAAAACTAAAGTATTTTTTTATTGAAAATTTACATGAATTCAAATTCAAATTTACAATAAATTTTGATAAAAGTAAATAAATTGTTAACCAACTTATTCAAGGGTCGAGCTTATGTTAAATCTACAGAATGTGCGGTAGAATTTATGCTTGTTGAAATTTTAAAAAAAATCTAAGAAAAATGAGATAGCCTACTCTGCATTTTTATTCACCACGACCATTCTAGATAATAAAGTTTACCATTTCAGAATTATCTATTTTTCTTAGTAATGCATTTGTACGTTTCATTACTCAGAATACACTTGAAATAGACATTGTGTATTCGAGTTCAGAAAGATTCCATCAAAATACGTGATTTATTTATCGTTTTATGGTAGCAGTAATATTATTATTTTGAGCAAGAGGAGTGGATTTAGAAGAGTTTGTATGAAAGGGTTGTGTTAGAAGACGTGAGTAAAAATTTCCCAAGGGATACCTCGTCGATCTCTTCATGTCTCACAATTGTTAGGCGGCGAAGTTTGCTGTCCTCCCCAAAGTCCTTCCTCCTGTCCAATTTTATTTGAACTATCCCTTCCATATCCGATTTCATCTTTTATTTTGCACATAAAATCAATTTATATCGCCCTTATGTCGTGTTCGCCGTCCGTCGAACATTCTGACTCTTGTAATACTTTACCAAGCGATATAATATCCCCGGAGATGATATGACGTCACAAAGGATATTTAGAAGCTTGACACATATTGAAAAATTACAATTTATATTGGGCGACTCCACGTAGGATGTAAATGTATTGACACTATTTGAAAAAGTAATAAAAATTTTCTTGATTTTTAAGGTGAAATATTAATAAATAACATTTAAAGTAGATACCATCACTTAATTAAAATTTGTTTTTGAAAGTTTGTAAGCATATTTTTTATTACTTTTTACATAGTACATAAGTTGTATTTTGATATTTAATGTAATTTTTTTTAAATAACAATTACTAGCGTAATTCTGTATCAATGATTGGGGACGCATTGCAATTTCTAGAGAATTTCATAAAGTTTTTATTTTAATTAAATTAATATTAAAACGTTTAAAATCTCTCCTGATTATTTATTAGGTACATTAAATAACAAATAAATATAAGTTTCACATTAAGGTTCTTTGATTAATTCAATTTATCATAAGAAGAGTCAAAGTAAGACGCGTCCTTTGTTTTTAATCAAAATCATTTAAAATAATAATATTTCATAAAATATGCTAATTATACATGTTATCTTATTAATTGTGTATCCAAATTTAAACTTTACGTTATTATATTATATTTCACGTATTTAGTGAAGAAACACACTGAATAAGTATAGTCGAATTGCAGTAAGTTAGTAAGTATTTTCAGTACGGTTCACGATCGCATTTTTTCAAAGAAACATGACAAAATATTATCTGATAAGGCCTTTGAGAGGTATTGAATTAGTTAATAATATTTAAGATTTTCATTTAATTGTTCAAAAAAAATCGATCAAACTTCAATCGATATGTTTGTAGTTTAATAATATTTTCTTTTACGTTTACGTTGCAGAATGCTCACATAATCTACAAAGACATTATTTACACGTAGTCAGAGTAATGAGTAATTAGGTTAGATCACACAGTTCTATTCTTCTTCAAGTATATTGAATCGTAGCCGAAGTTAAAGAACAAAACATCTGTTACGGACATATTTTTAATTTTGGCTTTTGCTCGAGGGCTTGTGCTCTTCACCAAGCAACGGCCAAAACACAACGTCTCAAAGTTTTTTCATTAAAAGTGCGTCTACCAATCTCAAATTTTTACCCATATTATTCTCCTACATACATATGTTGCTTTCATATTTTAATATAAGGTTAAAAAAATAGCATTTACCATATAGTACATTTTAAGCTCCTTGCCAAATTTCTGTAGGCAGAAATCACACATTACAATTTTATTATTGGTAATTTATTATATGCATTGTTTGGTAATACAATACATCTTAAGAGTTAAACTTAGGTTTACAGTATAAATATATTTTTTTTACCTAATTTAATCAGGGTTTTGAATTCAGATATGAGTAACAATATAAGATAACATACACAAAATATGCGGTAAAAACAAAAAAAAACCTGAAAAATAATTGCGCTTCGTAACGAAAGTTGAAAATATATATTTTTTAATAACTAGTATTTTTTATTTAAGTATACAATTTCTTTATTAAATATAATTTGCATACAATGTTTTGATAAATTATGATTAGATGTTACAATATGAAGTTAATAGACTTAGAAGTCTTTTAATTATTTTAATACGGAGTACAATCAATTGGTAATTAAGTCATAACATGATTTATGAGAAAAAATACAAAAACCCACTTGTAGAACTACTAAAGCATTTATAATACATAATAAATAATAATAATAAAATAAAATTAGAAATATTAAAGATATACTTAATACTATGTGAATAAAACAAAAATATTGTGAAACACGAATATAGTAAAATCATTAATGACTGTGGAAATACATAAATTTTAAACGAATTTTAATGAAATGTTCCTTAAACATTTCAGTGGTAATTTAAAGTTTCGCTTATTTGAAACATATTTGATCTTGTTAAAATTTTGTATTAAGTAAGTGGTGAAGTTAACCATTTTGTTATAGTGTTTTTTTTTTATACGTAGGCACGTTTCTTTTATAAATTCTTTATATTTTTACAAATTATATAGATGTTTTATTATTTATAAATTCACACACATGTACGCATCTAATATTAACTCATAGCTGTTTTGTGTTGTTTTTAGTATAAATTGTATTTATTTTATAAATTGATATTTATAGAAGGCATGGAGTTTGTGGTGTGTTGTTTCAGGAAATATAGTATCCTTAATCATATTTCCCGAAAGAAGTGTATCTCGGATGGGGGCATATCTTATAAAAATTCATGGGATGTCTTCTTCGAGCTCAGGCTGGTCTGTTCCCAGATCCTCGGCTTTTTTAATATTTATTCTGATTATTCAACCAAGGACACGAAAATCGTCTAGTGATATACAAAGTCCTTTTGTTATGCGGAATGTAGTCGTCGTTGTTAGTGGAAAAGTCCATTCCATTGCCGCAATTGCGAATCTCTTCTCTTTACAATACACACTTGTTGTACAAAATTCAAAAGGTGACTTTCAAACACTAGCACTTGCATAAACACAATCCACGTACAATCTCATAATTGAGTTTACCTAGCTTCTTTTGCCAACAATATGACTTACATTTCATACAAAAGAAACGTAACTTTTAATATCACCTTCCAGGAATATTCGCTATATAAAAATAGAAAAACAACCGTAGTAGGTACTCGTATAAAGAAACACAACACAATTCTTATTAAAATACAAAAATATCAGCACCGTGGATAAAGCAATATAAATTGTGTAAAAAACGCGGCGAATAAAACGAAAAAGTTTACATAAAAAGAGATTTTTTTTAAACAAACATAATATATACATCCTTTCACTAATAACCGATAAATATGCTGTGTTATCTTTGATTATAGTTCTGTCAATAAATTAGCAGGCCATACAACTGTAAGTACAAATATTAAGATGGTGAACCAAGCAGATGAGACACTTCAATCGAGAATTCACCGACATTAAGCGCGCTTAAAAAATATTTGTGTTATCACTCAGACTCGTCTACTTGGTACACCATCTTGATATTTGTACAAACAGCTGTATAGCCTGCTTATATATCGATGCATTTAATCCTACTCAAATAAAAAAATATAAATATTTCTACCATCCTTTTTTTTAAATCCCAGACTGTGATACTGAGATGTTATTTAAATAGTAAAAATAGAAAATAATTCAAGCAGATATTTTCGGCAAAACTATTTTGAAAGAAAACTAACATCATGAAATTATATCGAGAGTAGGATTTTATCGAAATACTCTGATATTATGTTTTTGCTCTTCCAAACCATATTTATCTAAAATGTTCTGACCCCATAAAACGACATCATATTTTTTTATTTATGATAATTCACAAATGTAATGTAGCTACCGATTGACTTTTTTGGTATTATAAATCATACAAAAGACTAACGGCCATATTTGTCGCTTAAATAATTCGAACTTTTTGGTAGATATGTCAGATAGAATTGTCATAAAAGCAGACCGTCATCTAATTTAGTTTGGTTTATTATTAGACAGTATTACAGCCAACGCATCACTTTATTTACGATACACTTCATACTGATATATTTGTATTTAAACTACTTTGTCAACACATCAAGTGGCACTAATTTAAAGCTTTTACGAGACCGCAGTTTATAGCTTTTCTCTATAATTCATTCGCCACTTCCAAATAATCCAACGAAATATCAATATGGATGTTTATATTGCGTTTAAGTATTAAATTTAACGAATGTAATAAAATGTGTTCTAGTGACAGGTGTCCATGTTGGATGACTGCCCAGAACGGAATGGGTTTGACTTCTGATTGGTTAATGAAACTCGGTATTCTATTTTCAAACGAGCCATTCACAGCGTCTTAATTGTAAGTACTCAGGGCTTTTATCAGTTAAATTATTTTTATTAACAGAATTAAAATTTTCATCACATAAATTGCAAAAATATGAATGGACCCCATAACTACTTTTAACAGACAGACGTAGTTTAATTAACTCAGAAGATGATTGATTTTTAAAACTTATAAATTCGATAAAAAATGAAAGATTTTTTTAACTAACCTTACTTAATCGAATCTTAAATAAGCCTATTTTAAATATTTATACAAATTCATTCCTGTTTATTATAAATTCATTGAAAGTCTATGCCAGTTAATTATCTAAAGATAATATGAATGTGGAGTGGACCCATGGACTGTTTTCAATATAATTGTGTAATGAGAGTGTGTGCGTGTGGTGCGTATGCGTGTACACCAATAATACAAAGCTCTAGTCTATTCGTACACACATCATCTAGCACGACTCACTAACAGACTATTATTATATTGAATCCAAAATTGATATCATTAGAAAATTAAATAACTTTGAAATAATTCACTCGATTCAAATATGGTTTTACTCCTTGTTTTAATCAATCTGTTATTTAGTTTTTCTTCTCTGTTATTGATTATTTCTTGTTATTGTTTATTTGCATATATGTGAATGGGTTTTTAGGTTTTTGCCATACTTTGTGTCATTTAATATTAGGTATCTCTCATATCAAATAAAAATGTTATTAAAATTCTCAAGTTAGTTATAGGTAATATATATATATATATATATATATATATATATATATATATATATATATATATATTTATATATATATATAGCAGTATATATATATATATATATATATATATATATATATATATATATATATATATTCTGTACACCTAAGTCTAATTTGTAAGAAATTTTTATACTATTTATTATATAATTTTTTTTAAATAATATTATTTTACAATTCCCTACCCTGGCTTGAATATTATTACAATATAAATACATATTCTTTATTTAAGCTGTTAATTAGGTGCTTAGTTACGCCCATCGTAAAGCTTAGACCTATTTCCTCCGCCTTATTCTTATCGCGATCAAGAATACTTTTAATTGGTAGGACTTCGCATTGTTTGTTTGTTTTAATATATCTAGGATATTTAAAAGAAAAATGGCCCATTCTGATGGGTGCGTCTGATTACAGTTTTGTGTGAAATTACATGGACGGCATCCTTTGTTATTTATTATTATATAAATAGTATTATACTCAATTAGAGCTCGACAACCTTTCACGATATATGTAGAATAAACAATGGAATTGTTTTAACAAACAAACAATATGTTAAAATATATGTTGTCGGTTTATGTACCGTTTAGCAAAATGCTTATTAAAGAGGGCGAACTCATTGTGTATTATGAATGCTACATTACCACTAATCAACCATATCGTTTTCATGTGAATTAAATATATAATAAAATATTTCAAGCAGCACATATTAAGAGATTTTTTTGTTAATCATACATTGTTAACACAAAACACTAATCAACAAGGAGAAGTTTCTCTATCAATTTGTCTATAACCATTTAACATTTAGTTCAGATTATTCTCGAATACAAAAATTGATCTAGTATTGTTTAAAATAATATTAAAAAAATACCAATATACTTTCTTATTCCTTGATATACTCTGATTACCTGTATTATAAGCAGACTTAAGGGGTAAAAATGCAAATACCGGTTTCAATTGTAAACTATACAAATATAAACCAATTAATAAATGTAATTATAATAAATTAATAAAACAACCGTTTATTAGGAAATTTTAATTTTTATGTAAGCGGCTTAATAAGCAATAATTATATTCAATAAATTTATTGATTGATTTATTATTATTTACGCTTTTTACAGCATTAACTTAAAGCAATATAATTATGATAACAAATGAAAAATGAGCAACATAATAATAAAAAATAAGATAACAGTAATTTTAAATGGATAATATTAGTTGAAATAATTAGATATATAACTGATTAGAACAAAATAAAAACGAGAAAATAGACACCGATTAGAAAAAAGTATACTTGAAAAATGGAAGTTCTTGAAATATTGAAAAAAAAAATTAAATGGTAAATGAAGTTATCAATTGAACCAGGATTTTGCACTTGCACTCTTAAGTCTGATTATCAGCTTCCCTGAGTTGGCTTTATTAATATTATAACTATAATAGTTAAATTCTAATAAATTTACAGAAAATAAAAACTTCCAGCAAAAACAACCCTACAGATAAATGTAGTTCCGTACATAAAAATATGAATTTATTTTACATTATACGATCACATCCCCAATTTTTTAGATTGGGATATAAAAAACCCATGCCCCCATTTTTAACTTTCAGTTTATATACAATAAATACATTTTGTGACAAACATCTAGCTTATTGTTGGGGTGTTTAACTATTGAAAAAAAACTTTAATAGATTATATCTTTATTACACGGTTTCAATTTACACACGCCTTGAAACCCGAGTGTGCAGTTCCGCGGGAAACATAAGAATTCGCGTTGTTTGTATTATTATTATTTTTTATTTTATTTCAGTGAATGGTACAAACAAATCCCCGAGTCTATATCAAATTACCTGTAGTATGACGCCCGGTTGTGGTAATAAAAGCCGGTCTTTCTTACTTTGCAAAGTACCTGACAGAGGACATAAAGAGGATATGGTCCTTATTGGCTGGCATAATGGCAAAGTGGCCCTCACATCATCGTAAAAAGCACACTTTTGCCCAGAGATCCTCTCTTTTTTACATGTGCCCATCTTAATAGACAGGGTCGAATCGTGGGACCCATGGATTGGCAAATACACCATACAAAAACCACGTCATTGTTACGAAAAGTACCATGGATAGTTTAAATATTATATACTAAAACCATTCTATAGAATCAAACTGTAATGTAAATATATATTTTTAAATAAAACCAATTCGCTGTGTGAATGTTAATTTCGAGTCGCATTCGTCATTTTAAATGCATCGCTTTTTTATTGAATACAATTTAATGATTGCATTCCTTAGATTATAAATGAGGCACGGTTTATTATTATTCGAAGCCTTTTAAGGAAGAGCATAGTGGTGTAGAGAATTGAATTCTTACCGATAAGATCCCCATTGGAGACAAATAATTATGGTCAACAAACTGTGATACGAATTACCATATTGTGCTTCGAAGATATGAAACACATTTTCTATTGTTCTTGCATAAGATAAAACGAAACCGGTTCTTGATAATGTGTAATCGAACATTTCATTAGATTAATTCAATTTCTTATACCATTTCCGTGGGTTTGGGTGCATTAGCAAGTAGTCAGATTAAATTCACGTATGGAAGACGTATTGAGGTAATACCACCGATATATTAGTAGGCCATTCAACTGGATATATAAATATCAAGACGGCGGATCAAGTAGATGAGCGTGAGTGAGACAACACACATATTAAATATAATAATGTAATATAGGTGTGTTAATGTTAGTAGTCTTGTGTGTAGCTTGGTAGTATTGTTGTACACGCATACGAACCACACGCACACACACACATTACACTATTATATTGAATACGTCCATTATTTTTAATTATCAGTTAATGTGAATTCTCTATAGAGGTGTACATTCAAGTTTTTTTAGCACTGATGATAACCATGATTAAGTGTTACCTCAGCCAAACTCATCTGCTTGGTCCGCCATTTTGATATTTATATATTCAATTGTAGGGCCTGTTAAATGTGTAATCGATCAATATTTGTACTAACAAATATTGATCGATTACTACTTCGTCTTACTAAACACCAATCGCCATCGCTTGCGGTATTTCCACCCTCAAACTATAAATATGTGTCAAATTACCAATACTTATATTAAAGCTAAATGACGAATTTATTTAGAAAATGCATATGTGGAAAATTATTATTTATATTTGAATATTTAAGACAAAATTTTATCACCCATTTTCCATATTAAGTGAAAGAATATGTAAAGCAGTAGGAAATATCGGAGATGGTAACAGACAAAAATGGTAATCAGGTCTTTTAGTATGAACATGCACTTCAATCAATATAAGTTTCATAAATCTGCTTGTCTCTAATTCAAATTAAATAATACTAATTCATACTAGTTATCTATCAGCCTAGTGACAACTACACAATATGGAGGAAGGGAATCTCCCGCAGTGTTGTTTAGTAAGGACCGGTTTCTTCAACTGGTGTTAAATCTCGAGCTAGTGTCACTCGGCGATTTACGCGCCAAATGCGTTTCTTCACGATGTAGCTCGTGCTACCAACTGTCAAATCCTAGCTCGCCAATATCAACGTGATATAGTATTATATTTCTCCGAACGCGTCGCTACGGCTCGAGTCGCCTGTATGCAAGTTCTCTTGAATGCTTGCTATACAAACATCATAACCGAAGAAGAAACGGAATATTTGTATATGACACGAGATTCACACAATCTCTTGCCACGTAGCAAACGATTTAACACAGCTTGAAGAAACTGACCCTAACTATTCGACAATATCCGGGCCTATATAATGTGGCTGTCGCTGCGCTGCTGTCACGCTGTATCCGCAACAGTAATTAGTGATGACATAAAAGAGTGCAATGGTAGTGAATGGAGTATATTAGACTGCAAATGACTGCGATGGCACAATGTATGTATGTATGCAGTAGTGGACGTGCATAGTTTTCAATAGAGCCTCCTGGCCTTTATGCCATGGAAACATGACCAACTGGTGTCCACTAGTCCACAATACCATACCATACCATATATTCACTAAACAACACACCCAT
Source organism: Agraylea sexmaculata (assembly GCA_022606485.1). NCBI lineage: Eukaryota > Metazoa > Arthropoda > Insecta > Trichoptera > Hydroptilidae > Agraylea > Agraylea sexmaculata. The sequence continues at coordinate 1,011 of JAGTTH010005649.1, read as the reverse complement.
TGATAATCCACTATAACGGCAGAACTATCCTTACATGCTCATCACGACCAACGCCCTAATTAGGTAACGCTGATAATAAACAAAAGGGAAATATTCAATTTGCTCGGGGAACAACAGATCTTAGGAAAGTGCACGAGGATGTAACATTCATTAATGATAAACGATATGACCAAAAAACTCATATCAATAAAATTCAAATTGTCCAAAACAAGTGTCTTAAGATGGCCTTGAACCTTTAACCTGGCACATTTCTTAAAGAAGTCCACGAGGACATTAAGTTAAAAATGATCAAAGCAAATATCGCAGATTTCAGTAAAAAACATTACACTAAAATGACAAACTTCCCGACTAACCCAATCATAAGACATGTAAATAAAACCAAATATGCCTCGAGGAAACGTAAGTTCATTTTACCAATGGACTTGCAAAACTGATATTATTTTTAAAAATAAAATTAAATTTCTAATAATCCACTCAACTCACCCTTTGGTTTTACCCAAACAGATTATTATTTAGTTTTTAATCATAATATTTTGTAATTGTTTTGTTATTATTACTTGTATTGTTGTTATTATTTATTAATCTTCATATTTGTAAATATGTTTTTATTTTTTTCCCATTCTTTCTATAATTTAATACTATTATTCATGTCAAATTTAAATAAAACATTCTCATGTTAGTTATAGGTAAAAAGATTGATATACTCTGTACACTTAAGACTATTCCCAAAGATGTATTGTTCTATCAATCATTGTAAAAACTTATGTATAATAAAGAAATTTGTAATATATAAGATATGACTAAAAACAGTATATTAAAATAACCAGACTAACCCAATTTTAAGTCATAACAATAAAACAAATTAATTATTATTTATTTCAGTTGCTAAAACTAAATGACAGCTCTATTTATATCAAATCGATTGGCCAGTCTATTCAGTCTATTTAAAATCCATTGAATTGATTTGAAATAAGATACGGTGAGTTTATTTTGAATAATAAAAAATAATCT
>JAGTTH010005646.1:0-59704 GCA_022606485.1 Agraylea sexmaculata | reverse complement strand
ATTTTGACAATTGACAACAACAGATGTCAAGAATAAAATTGTTCAATAAATTAAAAATATAATTATCTTTCTATTGAAAATGTATTGAAAGGAGTTTATTCATCGGATATTTTACGTGACATGTGTGCTTTTTAAAAAAATATTAATTTTATTTATGTAACCGATAATATTTCAATTTTTTTATAATTTTTGGACATGTGCTGTTTTCTTACCTTCAATTGACAAATTAATTTATCTTAATAGGTGGAAGTTATAGTATACTTATTTATTTATAATAATAATAAGAGCGTCTATTTTTTGGACTTGGGATAAGGCGCTTGTCTACAAATACCGTGGTCTTGGGTTCAAATCCCGCTCAAGTAAAAAAAAATATCGGTAATTACGACTGAAAGATCGAGAATAATATTAACAAAACCTTGATCGATTGTCTGTCCTGTCTTGATTCAGGTTTAATCTGATTACCTGGAATGTAATGTAAATACTGAGGCGATTATAATAACCAATGTGACATAGATTAAAAGCTGTTATTGCACAAATACTTTGGTCATGGGTTCAAATCCTGCTCAAGTAAAAAAACATTATTGGTTATTACGACTGGGAGATCAAGAATAATATTAACAAAACCCTGATCGATCGTCTTGAACCAGGTTTACTCTGATATGTGACGTAGATTAAAATCTGTTAATATTGGAGATATGAATTGAATCAGCCAAATAGTGGTATTGATATAAAATACTAAACAACCTTTAAGAATGTGTATATCTCCACGTTGCTCTCGTCATTATTTGACTTTTGCTTTTAACGTTTCATTCTGTTTGACCCATCTATTCAAGTTGGGGTCAACAAAGCGTCTCAGCTTACTCATCCCCGAGTGTCTCGGTTAAATGTATCGTATGATTTGATATGCTATCGTCGAAGTCAAATGTTGCGGAAATAGTGTTATTAATAGTGAAGAGTGGACGAGCCTTCGTCACCATAGGAAACCAGATACCGAGTATCCGATATCGTATTACGGTGTTGTTTGGCCATCGTGGGAACAGTCATAGATCTGTGCATGATCGATTGATCGATCTGTTGGATAAATAAATAAATAAATTGATGTGGCTGTGAAAAATGAACGCTGTTTGATGTCTGCCGAGTTCCTGACGAAATTGAGATGTTCATAATATATAATATATTTAGTGGAATCGATAGACAAATAGAACACAGTACACGCTCGAGTTGTCAAACCATAAACATGGCCGAGTGTAAATCATGACCTGGTATATGCAGTACTAACACTGCTTCTGACACGACACAATATTCTACTATAGCTAATTGGTAAACATTATTGTTATCACCATTCTAGCCATACTTTATCACACACATAAAACAATACAGATCAACTATTACATGTGTACCTATTAGAATCACAACAGGTGAACAACAAATAAAACCGAGAACAACCAGTAAGCACGAACAAGGTTGGATTGTTTATATTATATTATATAATCAGTACACTTCTCCTACATCATAACAATATTTAACATTTTTTTGTAATAATATTCACTTATTAGTCGTTGACTATTTAAAAGTCGAATCATAAGACATGTAAATAAAACCAAATATGCCTCGAGAAAACGTAAGTTCATTTTACCAATGCACTTCCAAAACTGATATTTTGTTCTACCAAACAAACTGTTATTTAGTTTTTAAGCATTATATTTTGTTAATGTTGCTTTTATTGTTGTTATTATTTATTAATCTTCATATTTGTAAATGGGTTTTTATTTTTTTCCCATTCGTTCTATAATATAATAGTATTATTCATGTCAAATTTAAATAAAACATGCTCATGTTAGTTATAGGTAAAAAGACGTAAACACTCTGTACACCTAAGTCTATTTCCAAAGATGTATTGTTCTATCAATCATTGTAAAAACTTATGCATAATAAATAAATTGTATTATTTGTTCAAAAGTCAAAGGCGCTAACTATTGCAAAATCCGGTTCGAATTAAATGGAGTTAAAGTAAAAAAAAATATATTTTCTTGACAATCATCTTTTATAACAATAAAAAGTTAATATACTCTGCTTTAAAAGAAAATTAATAACCTAATATTTATTTGTTTGCATTTATACGCCCCGAACGGCTTTTTGGGAAGGTTTTTACAAATATTTTATTAATCTTAACTATTACTAGTTACTTAGGTTAGGTTTAGGTTTAAAACACAGGAAATCAGAGTAAACCTGGATCAATCTGGACAGTCAATCGGAATTTTATTATTACTATTTCCGATCTACCAGTCGTAATAACCGAATAACTGAATTTTTTTTTACATGGACGGGACTTGAACACAGTTTTAATGTGTGAATATATTATTCGAATATATGTATGTATATGTTGATAATATGTCCACAAATTAAAACCCAGTCTAGAGTTATGTAAAGCAGTAATTACAAATGACATTCGTTTAACAACATTCATTTAAATAAAATATTTTTAATCCTAATTAATTTAAAAGCTTAAGTCATCAACAAGTAACCATATTTTTTTCTTATCATAATAATCTACCGTCATTCCATAAAATAAAAAATAAAAATGGTCTATAAAGAACAATTTTACTATGAGTTTATGAAAGCCCTGAAGATCATATTATTCTATGTATGTTCACACCAAAGGCAATCTGAATGGTTTCACCATGATCTTGAAAATATAGCTCGGGGTCTGTCATTAATGTGTAATTATGAAGCAGTGTCGGTAGTTATAATAGTGATGTTGGTTGATGCTTTGTTCCACATGAGATGAAATTCCTGGTGAAACTGAAGTGAAGGCCTCGTGAAAAATGAAAGCCTCTGATATTAAATTCACCAAGCCACAATGCACCACTGTTTACTATTCTGTTTCAAACCCGAAAGCTTAAACTCTTATCCGACCCCAAATTATTACCCACTTCACTATAAATAACACGCGCACTTTTTATCTGACGACTCCACCATAAAGTCTGCTGAAATACACCCCCATTTCAACGCATAACTTTGAATATCCATATACCTACATAAAACATATTACTGTTAACAATACGTAAATGAACTAAAACATAATCAATCCTGTTAATCTGTTGTATTATCCTATCTTTATTTACTCATCATATAAAAAATTTGCCTTAAAAATATATTTCAATGTATGACGGATAATTACTTTTTAGGTGCACTTATAAATATTGCCACGAATATATATTATAGATTGTTAGTTTTCTGATTGTTTCATTGATTTTTAGTTTAAACATCTATTTTTATTTTATTTGTTAATTTTTTATCATGATTTTACAATAATTTATGATGCTGGTATTGAATAGGTTTGATCTCATAAATGAGTAATTTTTTTTTCATTTTTTCACAGTAAACATGAAGTCGTTTCTTAAAATATTTTAATTTATAACGTTTGATATTCATTTCAATCTCCGAATAAATATTATTAATAAAACTCCTTTAAAGTAAACTAATAAGGGGAGAAGACCTACAAATACTGTAATCATGGGTTCAAATCCCGCTCAAGTCCAAAAAAAAAACAATTATTTATTTTGTATTACAACTGAGAGGTGGGGAATGATGTTAATAAAATTCCGATCGATCATTTTGATCCAAGTTTACTCTGATTTCCTGGATTGTAAGGTAAATACTGAGACGGAGAATCAACACGTTGTGTCTACGAAACGAAATATTGTAAAACCTTCCCGAAATACTCCTCAGGGATAAATAAATGATTAAATATATTGTGGAGAAAAACCAGACAATTGAACATTAGCTGAATTTATTTAATTTTTATGTGGGTATGGGATATTTTTAATAAATTTAAAATTTTAGTTCCAGTATTCAGGACATCTGTTTTATTTTGAAGTATTGGTTTATGAATAAATTGATGGTACATGAAAATGACAAATAGTTCTGATTTGAATTTATCAAATGTAAATGTTCTATCGGAGCAGAGAACAATCGAAATGCAATGAAAACGACTTAGAGAGTACTATTGGAATCTTCGTTTGTTCCATTAGATTTCCATATCGTTTCCAGTTTCCCTCGGCATTCTAACAACTGAAATGCGATTACAGAATAAGTATGCAGTAACGAGTACCTCTTCAGACTTTTCAGAAACTTCCACCACTGCCAGGAAGCTTCTTTATTTAATTTCAAACGGGGGAGGACAGACCGCTTCCATTCATTTTTTTATCTCAATAACTTTTGTTGTGCTGTTCTGTCTCTTCACATTTTACCCCATATTTAAGCTTGCATCTTATCAAAAAAATATTCAATTTTGATAAAAAAAATTGGAATCTTATAAAACCCTGGTTAAGTATCACATGTCGTATGAAATTTCAAACATATTACATAAAAAATAACTCCCTTGGCTATTTCTTGAAATCCTTATTCATAGATTAAAAGAACAATAAGCTACCGCAAATCAAATTATTATTAATTTTGGTTTCAGCATATTTTTTCCCAACAAATTTACTCATAAAATAATCATCCCTTCGATAAAGTTATTATATATATATTCATAATACTCAAAATATTATTTAATCCTAATACGAAAATCAATTTAATTTCTCTCAACTTAATAGGATTCTGTAATGGCAATTAGATAAAGTAAATATTTATATGCCTCCTTTTTCTAAGTCAGATAGTAAATTAATATTATGTAATTTTAAAACAATATTGAGTAATCTTAAAATTAAGGAATTATGATTTTTGATTAACTACGAAGTCGAAGTTGACTAGTCAATAAAATACTCAATTGATCTAACTACTAAATTGAGTAAGACAAAAGTAATAATATTATTATAAATTGTGATATAAGAAATTCAAATTTACCTTCATACTACAATTTAAAAAAATGTGTAATGATAAAAGTTGATTGGGTTAAGCTGCGGGGTTTGCATTGACATCCTGGCCTGTGTATCATATTAAATAATATCCTGTAAGGTCTACTTTTGGTCCTTTTATCTAATTTTTGATCATTTACTTCTACATTATTAATAAATTTGTATGCATCCATCTAAAACATATTTCATTAACAAATAGTTCAATATTCAGCGGATAATATATCCTCGAAATACAGAATAAACTATGTCGATACTGGGTTAGACTAAGTTTGGCTTACATTGGTATATTGCAGTTATTTATTGCTTTAAGTTTTCACCGACCACACAATTCTGACATTGGTTTTCGGTACAATAAATATTGAATAAACTTCTAATAGCCTTACTTCGATATATCCGTATTTCTGCATTAAACATACTAGAATGGCAGAGCTTTACACATTTCAGTGGTACCGATATTTTGTTACTTTAAAATAATTAAACAACATATTCCACTATAAGACGACTATATTTTATCGCATGAAAACAATTCTTCATCAGTCTAATGGCTTATCCTGCTGAATAAACATGAAAGTTTTATTTAAAAACTAGACCTAAATAGATTTATTACAATACATGAGAGTCTTTGTTGCAAAAAATATTCATTCTACTTTCTTATTAAAAAATATATTTTTTTAAATTAAAATATATTAATTTGATTTGAATCTTGCTTTTTGATGTTACCCTTTAATTGGTTATTTTTAAGAAGCATTATATCTGAAGGGTTGATTTTTATTTTTCATAAAATCAATATATAAATTGAATTTCTTTATTCAGTATGAATTAATACAAAGATTGCACTTATATAATAGATTAGACTTATAGGAGAGGTGGAATTTTCATTTATATTTAACATGAGAGATAATATTTAATCATAAAAAGAATGCATAAATGCAAAATATGTAATCTATGGTTATATAGTATTTAAATTTGTACAGATGGATTTTTACTTACTGATATTTTATAACTTGACTGATTCTAAGGAAACACATATTATAACTGTCGCAAATAGGAAACCCAAACTACCATAGATGAATATTTTTTAACACTTAATTGAGAGTCCAGCTTGTATGGTATATTATGATTAAAATCCCTTTTTAATATAACTATAAAACGATGCGTTCACAGCAAACAACGCTTTCACATAAATCCATGTGAGTGTTTGTATAAAGTGGGGATATTTTTCATGTTGCATATTTGAAATTAATGAGGGGTAATTAATGGTGGAGTTGGTCACCTGCTGTTATGAGCAATGCCTTCAATTATATGAAGAATTTTAAGAAGCACCGAACATCCAAGAGCCCTGCACGAGGACCCCCTGAAGGATATCACCTGGATGTTACCTTCCAATCCTGTACGGTGATTTGTCAAGTAATTAATAACAAGCGTGATCATACTTCCTGAATTGACCACCAACATTATTTAGAAAGTCGGTTAAACAACATCTGTCTGAATGTTTTCAATTATAAATTTTAATATTTAAAAAATCACATCACACACTTCCAACATATGCCATAAATTAAACCGAAATCTGATTTATTCTCCACTATGGCAATTTTTCACCGTACCACCAGTGACCCCACAAAATTTATCTAATTACCAAAAACACAGTTACTCCACCGATTATTTATTTAGTGCTGAATCTTAGCCGCCGTATTTCTTATAAAAGGTGGAATTTAAACGATAAAATAATGCTTGTGGTTTCCTAGTTAGGATTCACGACGGCATCCGTTACACTGCCGTTTTGCATTCTTCTTCGGGACGATGTATAAACGGAAAAATTCTGGTTTTATTCTATTTTTATCAGTTTTCTTCGTGACTTAAATACTTGAGACTAAAGTGAAAAAAACAGCACATAATTTCCATTAGTTTTGTCCAAACTTTCCCACGGCTTGTTGTAATGCATGCCATAATTTCAAACACATTGATTAAAGCAGTATTTTGTTCATGTTTTAAATAATTATGAAGCTTTTTTATATGTTCATATATTAAATATATGTTAAATAATTAATCATCATATTAATTGGTAAATATTTAGCCCTAAAAGTACATAAAAATAAAATTGAAACACTAGAAATTGATATCAGATTATTGGTTTACTGCATGAGATAACAAATATGTATGTATACATTTTAATATATACCTATATTTTTTTATGAAACTCAATAATGATCATAATCAATATATAAAGAATTAGTAAGCAAGTGTGGTATATTTGTTACATTGTTGTTTATTGACTTTGTTGTTATTCCCCTTTTTTAATAATATTAATATTTTCTTAATGTATATAAATTAAATAATTGTCATGGTCATACTTTTTATAATAAAAAGAAGAAGAATACTAAAATGTATTCCAAATCATGACCGTGAAAGAAAGTAAAATAATACAGCTTCCAAAAAATTTAATAATATGCATTCTGAAATTTAAAATAATAAATAAAACTGAATATTTTTTTATAAATAAGCACTTTTTGGCAAAGATTCAGAGAGTGGCGTTCGTCATTTTTTTAATATAATTCCATTATAATTCTTTATCTATAAACACGCAATGAATTTAATATGAAAGGGACTAATCACTATTAGCTCCTTATGAAACATGTATCTATATATACGGTATATGTTTATCATTATTTTTACCATATGTATTGGTTGTTTAGTTTTGAGTAACTTTTTAATAAAAAATTCAAGTTATTCCGTAACAATAAATGGTCGGGATGAGGTTTATAGAAACAAAGCTAAGGATATGAGTGTGAGTTATTCACATTTCATTGGACACACATCCCGGTGCAGAAGAGAGTTTGCTTCTCATATTTTAGTGCCAGCTTTTAGTCACGTCCTCAAATAAAACCTCACACTCTCTCTAACTGTCTCTTCTGGGACTAAACTTTACTGCAATCCTCACATCGCCACCGCCAGCTCTATTCTACTTTGTTACACTCTCACACATTCATATTACATGCAAATGAATCTGAATCAACCATAGTGTTTCAACTTCGACATTTGTATGCGATATTTCTATAACTTCATCTGTTTTTTTGCCAAATTATGTGCAATAAGTAACTATGAGTTCATGCTACATATTAGTATACCAATAGCCAGTAGATACAACAGACGTTAATTGATACATTTTAATTAAACGGAAAAAAAATCACCAATCAACCTCCTGTTTGCTTCCAGATGATGATTTTTTTGGATTATTTCTTAACTTTAATCCAGCTTAATATTTTTGTTACAAATGTACCTGTTCATAACAATAATAATACAAACTGGCGCTGACACTTTTCCAGGAAATTTCTCAAGGTATGAATGACTACAAATACTGTGGTGATGGGTTTAAATTTAAAAAAAACCTATCGGTTATTTCAACTGGCTAATTTGCTGGATTTTAAGGTAAATGAGATACTGTTGTGAAGTATCAAAATAAAAAAACCCTTTGATATAACTGTAAATACACGATGGACTTAAACTGACTGAAAATATTTTATGATTTCGGTTAAATAGATAGATTTACAAAATTTACCCAATTTTTTTATTTATAAAAAAACTAAAAGGATTTCATTTAATTATTAAGTCACAACTAACTCATTGGTTAATTAATTGTGGAAAATTACTTAATTGACTTAATACGATATTCTCAAGTGCACCTAGCATACAATAAAATAATATACTATAATAAAAACCGCTTGCTCGTATTACTTTTTATCGACCTCTCCCAATTAACATGACTACTTTTACTATTAAGCCAAAGGGCATAAGGGAACATTCATATTATAAATGTCACTCTGGTAGAGTAAAAACAAAACTATGAAAAATACTACTTATTAACGAAAAACTTTTTTACTATCGACAATAAACTCTTGAGCAAGCCACAATATAACTTGTTATGGTTCCACCTTTTGGGTTTTTGCACACAAAAAATTACCTACATCAGATAATATTTGTATTATTTATAAGATTGCATTTGATTTTGATTGTTCTGTTTACATGCTATACATTTTTGAGGGTAGCATTTGGCGCAAGTTATTAATTTGGGTATTTCATAGAGGTGGTATTAGAGAGGACAGGTATGTCTACTTGTGCATAGTCCCTCAGGAACAGCCGTTGTCCGAAGCATAGGAATTTCATTTAGTTACTGGTCAAATATTCGCAGGAACTTGGTCATCCTCTCTGTGAATCGCTAATAAGACCAGTGTCAAACCAGCCATCTCTACAATTTAACAAAGACGCCATCAATTGCCGCAAACAAAGCCTCTTTCACCCCTTTGCTGGTTTCGGCTAACAATTAATCTAATTGACTACCATATCATCATCAAAATCACAAAATGTATATTATCCACACATGTTTATACATATATTTAATAGGTATTGCTATTATTATGTCATATTATGAACATGAATATATAAAAAAAATGAAATAATGATTATCATGGAAGACCCGGGAATATGAGATGAGATGATAATAATACAAATTCAAATCATGCGCTCAATCACCTAATAAATAAAAACTTTAAAAAATAATTATTCAATATTGAAAAATATACCAGACTAGGACTATTGATTGTGTTGTAGACAGATTACATGTAATGTGCTTATACATCGCTTAAAATATTTGAACTTCAGTTAAAGACATGTGTGTTTGTATGTAATTAATTTCACAGTTTAGTGCACAAGGGAAAAATATTCATATACAATTAATATTAAACTTGTTTGTATTCTAATTAAAATTGTCTAATTCATACCATCAGCTAAATTATTCCGACTATCTAGTTGTAACATATCAAATTGTTTTGAGGAGATAATAAAAGCACTTTTCCTATGTTTTATTATTTAATATAATAAAGAATGAAATAATACCATTATTAAATTGTGTCTGGTAATTGCTGTGACAACTAAAGTAACAAGATTTTTTTTGTGCTACTATATAATTTTTACTATGCAGTTATAGAAGCTATTAATTATGAAATTTTGAATAGACCCCAATAAATATGGATAGAATAACTAAAAATATGCCTTTATATTCAAAATATTATTATACCAAGCAACTTTGCTAAACTTATTACTAAGCAAAGCCTTTGACAACTTAGTATACTTTATGATACAAATCGTGAGGCTGTATATTATTAGAACTGAGAAAGTGGTATTACGGTTTATTTGCCACCCGAAGCATCGATTGACCCATATAATGTTTATTCTATCACATTACAATCAATAATACACTTTAATATTATAAAAAATTAACTAACAGGTCCCGGTCCTTATCCTGGAAATCAAACGATTGTTTTAACACGACTGAAAGCAATTAATAATTGTATTTTGTCACCACGGCCCAAAGCTCGTAAATCTCAGCTTTAAATGTTAAAAAAGTATCCACAAAAATATCTTATCTTACCGAACAAACAATTTCACTGAGACCTGCACCCGAATGATAAATGAATAACACAGCCATCCTCTCAAACACACTGTCCCTTCACATATTCATTTTAAACGTATTAAATTTAGTACTTTTTAAAATAATTATAATGCTTTCAAAAAAGTGTATTTGGATATGTGAGTAAAGTCTTTTTATTTGTATAAAACAACGAATAATGGCCTCTGAAATACGCACGAATAACGAATGACTATTTTCTTGCATTATTCACTACAAATAAACTTTACTATAGATAATAGTATTATTTATGTTGTAATCTATTTATTCTCTGGTAAGTTAATTTAATATAAATCATTATTTTTGTAGTTTTTCTAGCTATACTAAATTCATATTTGTGCAATGTGTGCAAATCCATCTCGGTCTCAATAATTCTCATGAATAGTACACGCTTTTTAGCCCTTTGCCTTTTTATAGATGCTAATAATACTTTAAAAGTCGTCAAAAATATGGCAGACAAAGATTTCCTACCTTTGCTTTTACCGCTCGTACTGTTTATCTGTCATTTGACTACCTTTTTAATAACATAACACTGTCTTTCATATGATAACATGCGTCATTAAAGACAAATAAGCTTGTAAAAAATTTACAAGATCAATTCGGATGTTTTTGTATGAATAATATTGTTGCTCTTGTATATCGGATTTTAGGGACTACAATATTTACAGGTGGCCACAGCCCGCGTGCGTATCTAGTATTTGTATAATATGCGCATTTATGGTATGCATAACATTTCTATAGATACATAATAACAGAGAATAAAAAATGTGCTGGATAATTTAATTTATCTAATAATCAGGTAATAAATATAGACATGATTTATTTATTTCGTTCTTGTTGTGAAGTCACACATTCCAAACATCATGGACGGCAATGTCATGGTGTTGGGATCACTCGACAAATATCTCCATGTCTTAAGACAGTATATTTTATAGAGTCCCTGCTGTGTTTTAACCCCATCCAAATCATCAAGAAGGATATTAAATTATCATCTCGAAAATCCAACATGATATTTTGTATGTACAATAGGTATTATTTTCATGGTAGACTCTTTCCAAGCGAATTGTTTTTGGGGAAAAAAAGATAAAATAACGTCCGGCTGAGTATATTGAGCGTGAAATTTAAGCGTTCAGTGCTGGACATATTTATTGACGGTACCAGGCTTCGAACCCGCGACTCTGAGGTGACACCCATGTTTGTTTTTCCCCCTCACATGATATATTATTGCTTTGCTCGCCAACTCATTCTTTTATTACCTCTGTTCGCCACCTTTAAATATTTTATCATGCTGCCCAAATATGACATCGTCGATGAGAAAACGACTCATTCTTAAAAATAATTGTCATTTATTTTCGCATATAAATATGTGTCTATATAAAATTTACTTAATATTTCTACAAAATTACCTTAGATCACAATAATATTTATTCATTAGAAAGACAATAAAAAACTCGGCTTTTTTTATTTTTATTAAGAGAACACAGTCGTCTGGAATACCAGAGAAACTATATCTCTGATGGATCTTTTTTGAGATTGTTTTAAGACACAACATCGTTTTAATTGTTTATCGGTGATCTTAACTATTATTAGTTTCACAAGTCATTCTCAGAGTGGCTCTCTTCGACTTATTATCGCCTCGGTATTTACCTTACAATCTAGGAAATCAGAGTAAACCTGGATCAAGACGATCGATCGGGATTTTATTAATATTATTCCCGATCTCCCAGTCGTAATAACCGATCAAATCAATTTAAAAATTCTTGACTTGAGTGGGATTCGAACCTATGACCACAGTATTAGTAGTCACGCGTCTTATCCCCTGAGCTATCACGCTGGTTTTTATGATAAAAGAAAAGCACATTTTTACAAATATTATCCATTCAGACAATTTATACAAATCAAGAAATACTCATATAATAGGATTAAATAAATCGCTTTGCATAAAAAACTACGTTCTTATTTCTACCATATAAAAAAAAACATTTACATATTTGTGATGATATAAAATTCTATGTCGATTATTTTTAATTAAAATGTTATTTAGTTATATTCTATTTTATTTATATTATTTTTTGATTTAAATTATTTTTTGCTGGTGGGGTCACAAAAACCTATAATTTAATTTATTTAATTTTATTCAAAATAGACATAGAAACAATATAAAAGTACGCATTTAGAATTTTCATTATAAAAATATTTTATTCGATTTTTTTTTAAATTATTAAAGCTTATAGTTAAATGTTGAAAATTTTATGAATAAACAGTGAAACTCTCTTTTTGTGTGACCAAATACAATTTTTTTCTTGAAATTATATGATTAATGTTTCTTCCCCATATTTTTATAAATGAATAATAAATTCTATTCTTAATCAAAATTCAAATCGTATACACCTTAGTTTAATACCTAAATTATTTTTGTAATAGAATTTAATAATAAATAATTACTCCATACTTTTATGCCAAACAAATAACCAGATTTTAAATATACTTATATACACCCCACAGAAGGTTCATTGTTTAGCAATATTCCTAGTATTTACAAAAGGAAGTGTTGGCAGATGTAATAATTCAGGGTTGCATTTAACGACTTTAAATTTTGACAAGCATGACTTTTAGTGACTGCAGTCTAGACCATATCGTCATATTTCATATTCAACTGCTAAATCAACACACTTTAAATACTAACCGTACTAAAACAAATATCTTATTTTCTTTGTCATCGTTATATGCCTGAAATACTCGTCGATCTGAATAAATAGCTTTAGAATATGTAATTATAAAAAATCTCCACATAATTTCTACACTTTGACAGTGTGATATTTTCTCATTTCATTTTTTTTTTCATAACCATATTATAATATTCACAAAGTTAATTAGTTCTAAAGAAAACACAAACAACCTAATAACCGCACCATAAGGAAGTTATTCACGAACACGAGTAATTCCATAATGGTTATTGTAATTACATAGTCATTTTTTAACAAATTCTAAAATAGTACTTAAACAGATAATCGTTAATAGTAGTAAATTCTAATTTTTTTTTTAATATAGAGGATATCCTAAATTAATCAGTTTCATTAGAAATCTCACAGAATATGCATTACAATTTATTTTTAATAAAGGTTTATTTGCATTTATATTCCACTCTCGCATAATACATATTTTTCATGCATATATACCTAATTTGAATTGTAATAAAATAATGGGTTTGTTTCGGACGGAGATCGGCATCATTTTGATTTATATAAATGAAGTATATCGGCTGTCATATTATATGGCAATAATTCGGTGAAGATAACGAGCGAGGTTAAGTCCCGCCCTCTCATCGATTTCGCGTCTGCTAATTGCCATGAACCCTGAACCTCGCCATTGTTCCCAGCCCGAGGGTAACTGACCCAATGAGTCCCAATAATGCCTATCAATCTGTATTCCAACATTTCTATTGCCAAATCTCTGAGATTAGACATTCTGTGATTGGTTCCTTATAAAATGCTGAAATATATTACATGAACATTTCAAAATGTGCTAAATTTAATATGAAATATGTGATTGAACACCACATTTTTTCCATCTTTATAGAGTAAACATCACGGGGTTGATTGTGACCGGGTGAATTTGACCAATAAGAAGCATTGGCGGGTTACCAGCAGGCGTATATATATATATATATATATATATATATATATATATATATATATATATACTTGTAAAGACGACAATAAATGTGACGCACCAATTCTATAGAAACTACACCAATCGGTGTTCGTCGATTAGCCGCCAGGGGCGCTGCTTCTAACGGCTCGCCGCCTCGCTAATTCAAATTTTGTTGAGTGTATATCTACAGGATTTAGAATATGCACATATATTAGTGACCGGCCACGGTTGAAAGTATGCGGGAATAAATGCATGGCGGTTCTATAGATAAAAGTTCATTGCGTGGTATAGGTTTAATATATTCCAAATATTTAACTCGTAATGCAAAATAATTAAAAGCCAGGGTTGTACCTTCTTCTGAAGAATATAAATTCTCGGAAGAGTATATAGGCCGTATTTAATATGTAATGAGAGTGTGCGTGCGGTGCGTATGCGTATACATCAATACTACCATACTCTAGTCTATTTGTACACACGCCATCTAGCACGACTCACGATGACACTCTTAATATATTGAATACAGCTCTATAACCTATAGTTTTAGGAACGAAAGAGTTAACTAAAATATAGTATATACGTAGTGTGTGGAAGAAGTCCAAGACTATCCCTCAAGAAATATTTATAGAACTAGACCACAAAAAATCAAAACAATGATGGAATTCAATACAAGAAAGGTGGAAGCTAGCACCATTGCAATTGCTAGGGCGTTTAAATTTCTATACCTGGAAGATTTTATTACAATAAATTTAGTTTAAAAATCTTAGATATTCTAATGCACTTTAGCGATGACCCAGAAGATATTGTCTTATAAGGTGACCCTGTTCCAGCTGTTGGAGGTGTCAAGGTGGCCCTCCTCCTTTTCTGGACTTATCCGAAGTTCATCTCACGACCAGCACAATAATCCACGCCCTTCTCTGCTAAACGCCAAGGATAATTGTATCTACTTTATAAAAATACTTAACGTGAGGCGCACGTCTTTGGCTGACTGATCCCTTCATGGCACCTCCAGGCTACCTTGCTTTCCACACCATCCATATCTACTAGAAAACCACCATTACCTCTTGAATTATGGATCGAGAATTAATATTTTGAAACCAATAAATCTATTATAAATATTTTTACTGGATTTCGATGTGTTGTGGTCAATGAGCTTATATAGAATAATACTTCAAAAGACGTCAATCCATAGAAGGCACAGATGAGTAGCACCAAAGGTTTCGTGTGTCGGCTGCTTGGGGCGCTGCTTTTACCGCTCATATGTTTTTTTGTCACTTGTCAATCTTTCAAATAATATTACACCGTATTTCACTTAATATCCTAAATTTCAACAGTAAAAGTTGCTCGATGTATTCAAGGACACATTATATTATGTCACTAAGCGTACAAAAATCATTGCGGATGTTTTTTTTATGAAAAATCTTGTTGCTCTCGAGTGTCGGATTATCGAACAAGTCGGATTTAAGGAACTACAATTGTTATGTGGCCGCAGCCCTCGTATTTGTATATGGCTTAGAATATGTACATGTATTAGAGACCGGGCACATTCGAATGTATGAAGAAAATATTGCATGACGCTTCTATATATAAAAGTTCATTGGTTGTGGTGTAAGACAATATCAAAAATTTATTTGGAGTATTTACTATTATATATAACCTATTAAAATATTGCAAGCAACCTTAGAAGCTATAATCATAATGTTTGTGCATATGCACAGATATTTTACACTGTCCATATTATTTAAAAGCTACTTTTCTAGTAAACCTGTAGACAATTCAGCTTTGTAAAGGTTATTTAATTCATTCGATCATTCTCACCGATTATAAATATTCTATAGAGAATGCACACGGGCATAATTTTACGTTTACTTCAACTCACCTACTTACTTTATCATTATGGTTAAATCGGTTTGAATCCCTTTGAAAGGCGCTCTCGTACTAAGTATGAAATATACAAAAAATTATATTAATGTTATAGTTGAAGGTTAGCGTTCTTCGGTCATACAATGCAATATATATTTCATTATAAGGTCACAGTGATGTCTATTGGTTCGGGTCGGGTTTCGGGAATGGCCAATACACCTGCCAAAAGAATATATTTTATTCATTATATTGTCCGAAAAGAGCTGGAGGCTAGTGAGAGCAAACTGGACGTGCGAAAGGTCAAAGGATAATACGATACGATTTGGTTGGAGATAAAGCAAATATGATTTATTCATCTGGTCGGTGCCTATTGTTGCTGTATTTCAGAAATAACAGCCTGATCGGATTATCGTTAGTATTGAAGTCCAAATCACAAGAAACACCTGCTACCAATGTATGAAGCTTACTCTAGATCAACATACTGAATCTATGAAATCCCTATACACAATCACATTGTCTTAATAATTACCATTCAAGAGCTTATGAGCCTGAGAAACCACAAATATATATTAAACATATAAAATGATTAATGCCAGTAAAGTGGTGACATTTATTAAGCAAACTGTATGCTAAACGATGCATGAAGCAATAATAATTCGTTTCGCTCTCATTTTAAACGATTTCAGTTCGTGGAATACGAAACACCTCCTGTTTACATTGTATTATCTTTACCTTATAAACAATCTAAATTCATTCATTATTTGTCCGCAAACAATGGTTCTTTCCACACCGCTTTCAATTAATCAGTTTGAAAGAACCAAAGCAAATACGACCGGCGCTTTTTCTAAGAAATATTACTACCACGAAAATATATTTAACACCACATCTCCTATTTAACGACTTGGTTCTCGTTATAAGATTAAATCTTACATGTGTTTATTTTTATTGATTGAGTGCTTTTAAAAATGTACATTTTTATTGAATGGTATCCAACGATAATTGTTAATAAACTGGCCTAAAACTTACTTATATCATATTATGCTTGTCATTTTGACATTAAAGGTAATCATAATATTGCAATAAAAAATGCAGTTTTTGTTCGAGTAGTATTATAGGCATTTATAGAAAATTTACAATAATGAATGTGCAAATAACAGGAATTAAATTTAATAAAAAAAACTCACAAGAAATGGTACCCTGAAGTTTTTTAATATGTAGGTATTATATTTTCAAATGTCTTAGGAATGGTCTTTATTTTCTTTATCTATAATTCCCAATAAAATATTCAAGGTGTACAATAAATATTTTTTATTGATTGATTGATTGCTGAAGTTGTTATTTTATAATAATTATAGCCATATGAATATTTAGAGATTGTGTGGAGATTAATTATATCATCAAGTAACTCCAAAAAGCATATTAAAGGGGATCAGAATTAACAGCTCCCAAATCTAGTTCCAATAGCAGAAAAACAAACACGTACTTTGGAATCATCATTTCATAACAACAAAAATAATATTTTGATATTCAAATTATTATTACAATTTGTGTTTAATGCAATCCGTTAAAACCAAAATTTGATAAAGAATATAAAATTTAATTTGGAAGGTTTTCATTCGTATTGGATGAAAAATTAGACCTGATATTAATGGAATTACCAATACATTTAATGATCAATTGTAGGTGAAGGTGATGAACAAAGTTTAAAGACATTCTGAGACACTTTTTTAAGTATGATTGTGAACTCGACGGGCTCCGCTAAGACGGCGATAAGTCGAAAAACACAACTTTACAGGACGGCCGAAAAACCCTTTTTTTAGGGTTTTTATTTAATATCTCTTTATTCAGATGTTACATCGTTTCACCGTTTCGGAAAAAACGTGCCCCATTGTGTTATCAACATACAAGTATTTTTCAAAATATATAATTGTCTAACTGTGTGTATGTTATATGTCTGTATGTATGTCTGTCTGTACGGGTCAATCCCTCAACCATCCTCAGCGTATACAGAGTCGCTATATACAGAAAAATAGTCCTTAATATATCAGGGTACAAGCATTAAAATTCCGTGTGCTCTTAAGTCTTTATAGAACTGAGCCATATATTCAAAATGGAATAGAATATTTGGTAGTGAGACTGCATTTAAATTTGTTGATTATTGAAGATATGCGAAAATAGCCTCTAATATGTATCGAATACCTTCGAGATATCGTATACTTTCGTTTGAAATATGTTTGCTGTCAGTTTTGTTCGAAATGTATGAAAAGTAAAAAAATGTTGGTTTTCAATGATTGTTTAAACTATTAAATGGACATTTTCGAAATAGTAAAATAGTCCTATTTGACCGGCAACTAATGTAGATTCATCCATTATCTATAACACGTTTCATGTCTCTGTCAATAGAAGGTGGTTAATCGTAAACTGATATATTTTATAAATAATGGTCAAACGAAATCCATTGTGACAGCTAGGTGTTTGCTAGGTGTTGCCAGGTGTATAAATAATTCAATTTAAATATTTAATCATAATTAATACATATCTAAAATCTCGAAACGGGTATTTTAATGATAATATTATTAAATTCATTTCAAAATAATTTTAGAGATATTTAATAATGCATAATAAATGAAAATTCTCAAAAAAGTATTTATCGGGAGACTCGCTTTTTAAATATTGTGATGAGTGTTGTCATCATATGAAAACCGCGTTATATTATTTTATTAATAATTTTAATAAAATTTCAAACTTCTTTCGAATGAAAAAACAAACAACTTATTATCTTCGTATTAAAACAAATCAGAGCATTTCAAAATATTAAATAATTTCAATATATTTTTAGGTGTATTTAATTTGATAATGCATAACAATTTCCACATTTTATACTTCATTTTTAAAATAAAAAAATTCTTTAAAACTTCTTTAAAGCAACAATGAAATCAAAACTCAAAGATAAACGTCCTATTAAAAAAACAGGCAGAACATAAAAAAACATTAACAAATTGAAAATTTCAATTAAAATTACCCTAGTATGTAATAATGCAATATTTAAAAAGGGGCAAGCTAAAAATTGTTCTTGTAGGGAATATTTGCGGACGGGAAAGCGATACACGGCTATTTATATTATATATAACGCTAAAAAAGTTAAAAAGGTAATATCTCGAATCATATTACTCTTAGTCGAGCCCGTCGAACTGTCGATTAATGTAAAGAATGTATTGATTTCTTATGAAAGAGGTCCAGACAGATTAATTTCTATAGATTTCGGTGGTATATTTGTGGGGGTGTAGTTCCGATATCAGAAGATGAAATCCCCGCATGGTGGTGATACTCGTATTTCGTTAAGTATAATTTCAATATGCAATAAAAAGTGTAGATTGGCATCGAAAAGTGCGAATGCAAGGCGGAGGCGGCATATCGTAAACTAAAAGCCCTAACGAGCCTTGTTCGTGCTCGAATAACAGCTTGTAACACCAACACTGTACCACGCCCGTATAATAATAATACGCATGCTATCATTTATATAATACCACTATCACATTATTGATATTTCACCAATCAAACTATAGGCTTTATAATTTCAGATCAATTGCCAAAAAAATATTGTGTATTAATGCTTAGCTGCTTTGGCTCATCCTGAAGATACAATTTTATGAATGTTTTTTTAACATTTTTATTATTAATAAGAGAAAACATTCGTCTAGAATACCATAGAACCTACATCTCTGATGGAGGCACTGAAATATATTCGGTATTTTTAAAGCAAATTTAGTTACATATATTTTCCTTTGTGGAAAATTATTTGGCTATTTCATCAAGTAACATCATTTATATCACGTGAATGTACTTTCTCTATGTTTAAATAGCCCTAAAGTAAAAATATCAATAAGCTTCACATACTACCATTGAGCCTTATTTTAACGTAGGTTAGAGAATTAATAATGGGGAAAATATTGATTTATTTTACGCCCTGAGGAGCTTTTTTTTGAGAGGGTTTTTAGACACAACAACGTGTTAATTGTCTGTCGGTGATCTTAACTATTACTAGTTACAAAGGTCACCGACAGAGCGGCTCTGTCCGACTTAAGCGGCTAAGTCAAACATGTTTAAATTGATTTGATTGGTTAAACCTGTAAAAGGAAATCAGAGGATCAAGGCGATCGATCGGGATTTTATTAATATTATTCCCAATCTTCCAGTCGTAATAATCGATCAAATCAATTAAAAAATTCTTGACTTGAGTGAGATTTGAAGCCATGTCCACAGTATTTGTAGCCGCGCTTCTTATCCTCTGAGCTATTACGCTGGTATAGCTATTGGTAGCTATTGTGCTATTTTTATTTTAAATGCTTATACATTAGGTAGTCACATTAGAACGTCTTGTGCCGGTCACATAGCAGCCACGTGCCCGTCGTGTACCAGTTACGTAGCGGCCACGTATCGACATCGCGTCGTAGTCAGTGATTGTGTTATTCAATCAAATATAAATAATTAAATAAATGTGTCTTTGATTGGAAAAAAACATAACCACCTAATACAGCAATAAGTGAGGGTATTATTTCTTTGGTCATCCACTTCTATATTATTATTGTAATATCCATATGTTTTGTTTAAAAATTACAATCAAGCGTAAAAATTAATATTATATTAAAGGGAAATAATTCTGAAAAAAACATCAATCATCTATCGATTTAATATAATGTTAAAAGTATGTAAAATCTCTGATTGGTTCAACTGTTTTCACAAAAATATTATATGAAGTAAAAATTAATACCAAACCATTTAAGATAACGATACTATAAATCCCACTATATAAAATTTTAATATTTTAGAATTATATAAAAACTGCATGTATTTACATAAATATTTATTTATTTGTATACTACTCGGGGGGTTTTTTGAGATGGTTTTTACAAATTTGTTTTTTTTAGACCAAAAAACGTGTTAATTCATAGTATTTCGGTGATCTAAACTATTACCAGTTACACATATGTTATCAAATTAATAATCGCCTCAGTAATTACCTTACAATCTAGGAAATCAGAGTAATACGATCGATCGGGATTTTATTAATAACATTCCCGATTTCTTTTTATTCTTTATAACCGATCAAATCATTTTTTTTGCTCATGACCTGAGATATTACGCTAGTTGCGTATTGCATGATTGATTATTAGCAACAAAAAAAAATATCATCACCTTAAATAAATATTTATAATATTATTTTCATTACGGTGTGTATGTGGATTGAAATAGGATTTAAAATATTTACTATGCATGGTGGTTATTAGGAGAAAGTTTAGAAGATGTCTGGCAAAGTTTGTTTTATCTTATGGTGAGTGTATGGGGATAAGTTATAGCCTGGCTGGTAAAATTCTAAAGTTTCACTTCCATCTGTGTGGTAAGATATTGTTTTAATCCAATCAGCCGGTTGGATGAACGCGTGACGTGTCAAAGAAACCATCGAATAATCTATAGGGTTCGTCAACCTTTATATTTTGTAGGAAAGTATTTTACAGTATATTCTAAGCACATCTAGATGGGGAATAAATTTCCTGCACCGCAAGCATCTTCTCAGTTAGAATTGAATTCCCTTCAAATATTCAAGGTGCACCAACTAAGAAGGGGTGGATCCACCTTCCTCCCATAACCCTCCCGGTAAGAGGGGTCAAATCTTATTTCGGATTGGACTGTTGAATCGCTATCACTTGAAATCCTCTTAAAAAGGACTTTGCTGACCTTTGCGGAGACCTATCATGCACTATTAGTTCGACAAAGATTCCCTACCATATCACTACTCCTATTAAATAAAATAATATATGTATGAAAGATTTTATTACATAGAACCAACACTGTTTCTCTCTAGAGGATAGGGGATGAAAAGGCCTCCAGTATAAACGTTGGACTTCCTGTTCCGGTCATACTGATTGTACTGAACTATTCATGAATCAGTTTACTACCCCTACATTTGTAATATTATACTCGCTGTACGTATATTAAAAAATATTATAAATAATACGCCTGTTTTAACTTTGCTTAGAGCTGTTGGCTTGGGATCATGTTTATGTATATGTCAGAAGAAGCGATTAGAATACATATAAAAATAGGTTATTTCAGGTTAGAGCATGTTGATCTTAAATAAATATATGATAGCTTGTAAAAAATATAATTTTAATTGTTTCAAAAATCCTAGTTAAATACACACAAGAGAAAATGAGGTCGATTTAAAAAGAATATCTGTATCAGTCGGATCTTAGCCCAGGTAGGTTTTCAGTTGTTTTTTTATTACAGTGGAACCTCGATTTAACGAAGCTCAAGGGTTATGAATAAAATTCGTTATATCGAGATTTTTTATGACAAACTTCGTTATATATAAGATCACAATCATTCATATTACGTATTTATAAAAAAATAACACAAAAAATTATGTCATCGACTAAGTATTTGCAAGTTTAAACAGTACTTTTCTTGTCGTTTAGCCTTGTGCTTTAAAAAATTCATTATATTTTTTTCGAATAACTGTATTAATTATCATAAAATATTTTTAGTGCACTTACGCCACAAATATTAAAAGGCCATTGTGGAAATAAAAAAGATTTGGATACATTATAAATATATTTTGAAATAAAATACACAATCAACTCAGGCAAATTTTATAAAAAGCACGAATAACGTATGGATCAATTCCACGGTCGTAAAATTTTAATATTACCGTATAAAAATACATACGGTCAAAAGTAATTCATGGTATATTTCGGGGGCAAAGCCATTTTGTCCATAGGGTCTCATCTGGTGAGGGATGCAATAGTAAGCAGGGTGAAGGTGGTGCAGACAAAGAGGGTAGATACCTCTGAATTATTAAACAACAAGTCTGATAGCATTAACCACCCACCGGATGTGTCGCTATGTATTTATATGAACCTGTGTTCCACCTGATCATCCCCACAGAGGCTTGTCTGCTGCAACAGGTAAATTATTTCATAGCTTAAATTGCAACACTTCCACACAAAGCACTCATTTTCAATAGAATTTCAAATTAGAATACACAAAGATAAATAGTTTATAAAATAATTTTCAACGTAAACCATATATATATATATATATATATATATATATATATATATATATATATATATATATATATATATATATATATATATATAATGTGTGTGTATAGTACAAATTATATGTATTTCATCAATCCTATCAAGTTTATTCATTTAAACATGTTTTAAATTATATCGATTTTTCTTAAGAAATTTTTCAATAAACGGAGTTTTTTTTCATTCATTTCCTTTTTAATTAAGAATACTTCATTATATATTTTTTATACATTTTCCATTTGTATCATATTGATTAAATGAAAAACATTTGACAATTATGAGTTTTCCTATAATACGGACATATTAATTTATACCTACCTACTAATCAATATATTTTTAATGTGTTATCCCTTAGATAACTTTCTTAAAAACCTTATTAAGTCAACATTTGCTTATAGAGAAATGTTTAAGACAATTAAGAAATGTAAAATATTAAATATAGTGAAATATTCCATTATATAAATTAAAGGTGGTGAAAACAGGCGTTAAATCGTGTGAAAATCTGCTGTTAATCCCGATGTATTGGAAAGGGATGTTCTTTATAAAGCCGATTTAGTTTTATATATAATACATATAAGTACGGAGCTTTTGTGGGTGTAACCTTACACTAAAGGATTTGTGAAGAAACCTGTAAACCGTTCCAGACATCAATTTTGAATTAAAATAAAACAAAATATTGAGATACCTTAGTGATTTTTTATAATTGTATTTGGATTGATTATAGAATATTTACCCATCATAAAATTTACCTTATATTACAAACCCTTTAACTAACAGTCCTATTGAATGTGTTTATAATAATAATGATTATAATATAAAATGTATTTTTTATACACTTTGTGAGGATCAGGAGTACGGATTTTCCACATGTGTTGAGTGAAGCAAGTGAGCGTGATGGAATTGGATTACAAAGTGACGCATTGTTAAATTGACAGTTTTTAATCGGATTTAACTGTGGCCAAAAGTACCTACTCGGTACAAATAATCCACACTCAAGGCATGTAAGAAAAAACCATCGCTGTGTAAAAAAATACTGACAAGGGATACGAGAAAATTGTAAAATGAACCCTGTTCGACTGCGAAGTTTTCACAAGTATCAAATTACAATAGGTACTTACATACTTTTCACATTCTTACGTTTTCCAAACCGAATAAAATTTCAATACAATATAAATTCAATTAAAAAAAGAAAAATAGCAAACAAAATTCCACTTAAAATAGGTCTTTGGTCTTAATAGGTATTTTATATCATATTATGTAGTCATCTGATAAACATTTTAATTTTTAAGTAAACGCAGGTTTCTACATTTAATTCTCTACTCTTCTACTTTAATAATGTTTTCATAAAAAAAGAAAAAAATCATCTAGGTATGTTTTTACTTAATCATCATTTTTTGTTGATATTATCTATATACTGGATATTTGAATGAAGCCTTCTTTGAGAAGAAAAAATCATAAATTAATATTTATGAGGGTTTATTAATAATCTGTAGGGTAATGTAGTATTTAAGAATAAATATTTTCTACTCTTATTTATAAACAGACGTTTATACATGTAATATGTATGTATGCTTGAAAATATGAGAAGTATTGAGTTATAAGCAAATGATTTTTAGGGGTCAGGCTAGGAATTTTACAAAATACATATTTGTATGTATATAATCTGTGTTTTATAATTATTGCTGCCCAGCTTGGTCTACTGTGGCACAAATTCATATCAATAAAATTCAAATTATCCAAAACAAGTGTCTTAAGATGGCCTTGGATCTTGAACCTGGCATATTTCTTAAAGAAGTCCACGAGGACATTAAGTTAAAAATGATCAAAGCAAATATCGCAGATTTGAGTAAAAACATTACACTAAAATGACTAACTTCCCGACTAACCCAATCATAAGACATGTAAATAAAACCAAATATGTCTCGAGGAAACGTAAGTTCATTTTACCAATGAACTTCCAAAACTGATATATTATTTTTAAAAATAAAATAAAATTTCTAATAATCCACTGAACTCAAATTTGGTTTTACCCAAACAAATTGTTATTTAGTTTTTAAGCATTATATTTTGTAACTGTTTTGTTAATATTGCTTTTATCGTTGTTATTATTTATAAATCTTCAAATTTGTAAATGGGTTTTTATTTTTTCCCATTCTTTCTATAATTAAATACTATTACTCATGTCAAATGTAAATAAAATATTCTAATGTTAGTTATAGGTAATTCTATTTCCAAAGATGATGTATTGTTCTATCAATCAATGTAAAAACTTATGCATAATAAAGAAATTGTAATAACATATAATTATTGAATTAGCTTCTTAGCTCCATTGATTATATGAACTGGGTGGAATCCTAGAGATGCTGGTTCAGTTATTATTTTATTCAGGATTTTTTCAATTTAAGACTGTAAATAATAAACAGACAATCAAACTTCCCTCATTTAAGGTATAGTTTATTCCTTGTTAAGATAATTCAGTGTGATTGTCCATGGCCAAGTTTGTTGCTGTAACTCGATATCGGCGATGGCGGCCAACTACACAGCACCGAGAGCAGATGTTGGACACACTACCCACTAAAGTATTGCACTATTGCACCAATGGGGTTGCAGTATAAAGGCTTTAAGAACCTCCTCCCGTACTACATTCCCATACAACCTCTCCCCCATCCTGCCTCTTAACATATGTGCACTTCATATCATCCACATGACACTCATTATAAACCCACATTAAAAATAATAAGAGACCTTCACAATAATGACTAGTCGCCAGTAAATACGCAATGAATCGAATAGCAGAACAATATGTACACATTAGTGTTGGACTCATTACATTGCATGCTCGATAGAACTTCATAGGCTTATTTATTTATATGGTTTCATCGTCACTAGTTTATGTAATACCACAAAATATAAATTGGTAGAATATGGCCGAGCTACATGAGTGCATATATTTTCATTACAATCACAATTTTATAAAAAAAAAAATTCTGTATTCCAAACAGAAAAGCCAATACATTGCGACTGTTAACATCACTAAAAAACTAATTGCTTTTTTAGCTTCATAAATAACCATAGTTTGTTGTTAATATTGCTGTTATCGTTGTTATTATTTATTAATCTTCAAATTTGTAAATGGGTTTTTATTTTTTTCCCATTCTTTCTATATTTAAATACTATTATTACTCATGTCAACTTTAAATAAAACATTCTCATGTTAGTTATAGGTAAAAAGATGTAAACACTCTGTACACCTAAGTCTATTTCCAAAGATGTACTGTTCTATCAATCAATGTAAAAACTTATGCATAATAAAGAAATTGTAATATATAACCAAGTTTTGTAATATTTTTTTAATATATAACACAATGATTTTTTTTTATTTTTATATAGTTAAAAAATAAAACTCATTTATAATATGAGAATTATTAAATAATAACAAAAATAAACTCTACATTACGTTTATTTTCAAGGCGTTATCGATAAATAATTTTTATTAGGTATTTTATTATATGCTAATATTTATATATTTTTCATGTAAATTAATTAATCTGACTGACGAATCCAGGAAATTCTCATATTTTCTAATTCCAATGGGATTTGAACTTCTGATGATGATTTTTGGGATATCCTCCGACATATTCTCATGGTGCAGTAAATCTCAATTGACACTTATATATAAAAAGAATACTACTCTTTTAAAATATTATTGTTGGAAATTTGATACCCTATTTTTTTAATCAATAAATGAGCTCTCCCAAAATATATTATATTTTAATCGAATGATCATAAATGAATAAGGAGCTGAAGCACCATTTATTTAATGTAATAAGCCTCGTCTCGACATTACTATAAATAAAGTAGGACTTTAATGGTCCGGTCTTGTATTAAAAGTACAGTGGTCACGGTTATAATTCAGAATGGCGACGACACCAGATATCGAGATATCGATTCGATTAAACTCCTGTTCATATGCAATAACTTTCGATATTCTTTGACGTGTTAATCAGTTCATTTATACTCTTCCATAAAAACTATGGAATACTTCATCAGGCGTAATCTTGATATGTTTTTTTTTGAGCTCATTACAAAACTAATATTTTAAATATGTTATTTTGAAGGCAAAATATACCTACAGGGTAGACTTTTAATCAACAAGGGAATATCGGGATAGGGTATCGCAAATTTTTTTTGAGATTAATATGGACTGACGTTGTCTTAATTATTATAAGCAAAAAATATCTGCACAGCAACAACCCAACCTATATTATTTATTTAAAAAAATTGGAATAAAAAAACTCTTCTCTATGTTTAAAATACTTGTAGTATGATTATCAATTTATTATATTTTTTTAATAACTATCTGAGAAACATTTAACTAAACTGTGCATATCATTCTGTGGTTTGAAGTAGTCGGTAGCTTATTAAAAAAAGTAATTCCATCAAGATGTAAAAATTCACCACTATTACGCTCATAGATAAGAGTGTTTGTTCATGGGTTGGCATTTTTAAGGGTTTTTTTTAATTTGATATTTAGTTAGATCACGGTAGAATTAGAGTATGAAAACTTGGGTCGGTTACGTCTGCGGCTTAATTGGAGTTTAAGCTTGGGAAGTCCTTTGTCTGAAACTATGCTTGGCCGCAAATATGCTTTGATATTATCCACCCCTGACAAGTCCCCTCCTCAACACTTTATATATATTTACATATATATATATGAGAGATCTAAGTACAGAGGGCTGCATCCACCAATGAGGGTGACGTTTCAGTTGCTGAAAAAATAGTGGTGAGTAGTGAGGGCTTGTGCGTGAACCCCTTGTACAAGGAACTACCATCAAACTAATGAAAGTACTGCCTTATATACATATAACAAACCCATCACATACTGCTATGTCTTCTGACTATATAAAAAAACCCGAACATTTATCTGACATACGATTTTAATTTTCCGATGATAAAAATATTATATTTATATCCCAAATAGTGTTAAATAATCATCGGAACATAGTCTAAGAGTCTAGACGAATCATACAATTGGCAACATCATCAATCAACCAGAAATCAAACACCCTTGAGTTCGATGTCGATATCGATTCTTTTAATCAGACAAAAGATGGTGTTATTACCAGATTTTTTTTACCATTTTTAAACATTAGCAAACTAGAAAATAGAGACAAAGCATATTTGTTCTACCAACGACCCTATAACAGAGGATTGCATTTTAGAAGAGCACCTATCCAAAAAATACTTGTTTTGTTCACCTAATTAACTCAGCTGCAGCTCAAACTCTATTGTTAAAAGTTTTTCATTAAAGATAATCTTTTAACGATGACTAAAACTTACTAAAATGCACCAAGGAGAACATTCAGTCAGTTACGGATATTAAACCTATCTTTATGTTTTTTCCTCTTTTAATTACAAAATTTGACAAAGACTATTTGTATTACTGCGATTATTAAAATATTCTCCATTATACCTACATAGATGTACGAGTACCTACTTAAATTCAAATATCCATCCATCCTTATAAAAATCTAGAACTTTTTAATCAAAGCCATGGAGCTTTTATAAATATTAACTGAAATATCTCTGTATTAATAGAACAATCACCACTTTATTTTTTTTTATACAAATGAAATATCAAAAGTAAAATATTTGTCTCGAAAGTATTTTATGTATTGCTGGTCGTCATTTTTATGACAATTTAATTAATTTTTTATGTAAATTACAATATTATAACACAATTATAATTACAAAACATTAAAATAAAAGTGGTATGGTAAATTATTTAAGACGTGAACACTATAAATATAATCACAGTACTTTATAATTTTATCCAAATATATCCATTTGGTTTTCAGAATATCTTCCATCCGAATATCTCCATTTCCAACATTTCTTAAAATATATATTGAGTACCCTAAAAAGCACGTTTGGGGATAAACAAAGCAGTGTTTATTATGAATATATGTAACGTGCTCATATATGTGAATGAAGTGAGAGAGCCGTTTAAATCCCGACGGGATCGTTTCACATGGATGTGCATCCTTGTACAAGGAAAAGTGACTACTAGGACATTTCAGAGCTGTAGTGAAACATGAAAAGAAAATAATAAAAACAACAACAGGAAGAACAAGGGGGTCGCAATTATTTTAATTGCACCAGAGCAGCGCAGCGGTACAAGCGTCAGTCAGCTCACACGTACACCTCCATTAACATGAGCACTGAAAAACAAATCAAAAAGTCAGCCTTCAGCCTGAAGTCATTGCACCAGGTAGTTTTACTCCAAAATGGGACCACCTCGTCTAAGCAGTACACCCTCGGGGAAAAGACATGGAGTGGGACAGACAACCTGTCCTTCTCAAAGAAATGCATCTACGACTACACAATCAACTCTATATACTGCATTATTTGAAGTGTAAAAACTATCCAAACAAAAAGTTTAATATTCAATAGCATCCGTCTACCAGCTGTTTATAAGCCGTTTAGTCTCATTTGTTCTCTGTTAACTTGAACTTTGGTCCGAGAATAAACAGGGTAGACGTGTGAATAAAAAATAATTAAACATTCGTTAGTGGCAGTAACAGGTAATTATAGACAACGAAACAAGGAAAGTTAAAAAATGTGATACTCAGGGGAGTATCACATTTTTTAACTTTTAATTAAAAAAATATGAATAGGGATTCATATTTTTTTAATCTGTATTTCAAAACATCGAAAATACATTTGAGACAAAATCTTATTAATTAAAATGGTTAAAAAAACATCATAACTCTATTAATCTACTACTTGAAGGTATAAAAGCTACATTTTTAAAGTATGATATTTTTGCACAATTATATATTGTTTAATATAATAATCAAGGTATAATTTGCATGGCTACAAATACTGTGATCATGGGTTCAAATCCCGGACAAGTAATAAATAATTGATCTGTTATTACGACTAAGAGATAGAAAATAATATTATTAAAATTCCCGATGGATCTTCTTGATCCAGGTTTACTCTGATTTCCTTAATTTGATTCATGAAGTCAGGCAGAGCCGCTCTATCGATGGCATGTGTAACTAGTGATATGTCTAAAAAATTGTAAAACTTTATCAAAAAGATTCTCGGAGCGTATATAAATAATTAATGTATTTCAAACGAGTCTTGCACTTATCAACTAAAAATTCAAACAGTTTAACTAATGAAATATATTGATGAATAAAATTAAATAAAAACTCAACCTGCCACAATATTGGTACTTTGAATCCTCAAAGAGGCGTTACCTGTAGGACTTTTCCCATGGTTGCCGATACGAGTAGTGCGTAATTAAAGGGCTTTGATGTTATTTCAGCAAGGTGAAACTAAGTGTGATTGTATAAATTATGAACTTCTCGCGTACTTAATGTTTGTCACACTAAATAATGGAGCTTGACAGTTGCACATTATATAAAGGTTCATTATGTGCGACAGTAGGGATTGTAAAATTTGAAACAAAGAGTATAAGTAGAATGTTTCTGACACAATCTGTAACTGGTATGAGACTCAAGCATAGCAACCAACCTTCAAGGAGACATGAGAACCTCTTTGTCTGTGACAGTACAAGCTTGTCTGGATCAAACACGCTTGAGGGTTGTCGCCTAGATCACTGCATTATTATATTTTGAATATGCTATATTAAATAAATTTATTCACTACATATAATACATCAAAGCCTAAAGGTCGAACATAATATCAAAATATGACAATATAAATGAATGAATGTGCATTCGCAAAGTAACTATATTAATTTTTTTTATATTATTATGTTGTAAAATTCTTTTTTACATTTTGTAAACCATCTTAACGCATTGGATTATCTGTAAGGTAACGGTGGTTGTAATTTATAATAAAAATATTAAAACAATGTGAGTAACGGTATCTTGAATTATCGTGTCTTCATTCATTAAAATATAGTTATATCTTGCTTTATATTTCAATTCAAACAGGAACCCATGAAAATAGAGTTTATAGCTATGCACTAATTATTAAGAAATAAAATTGTATAAAAAGATGTTTTAGATCTAAATGAGTAAATGACAACTGTCGCCTTGTAGCTCAGTGGTTAGTGTGACAATTCGTGAGTGAGACTCTCGTGTTCGATCCACAACGCCGGCAAAATTGGTGCCCACTGGTGTCACTTGGAGGATCTACTAGATCTGAAGGACTCATTGCTGTGAGGGAAACCACATCTACTATAAACTCCCATAAAGGCCACAGTGGCCTGGACAAAACCCCTTAAAACTACTTAATGTAAAATAATACTTAATCATATTATTATCAATATTTTTCACGCTCATATGACATGTCGTTTCCCTGTGAATATATGAAATAGTGTAAGATATTCTAAAGCCCCACGCTGTCTTTAAGAAGTTGAATATAAAATACAAACTACCATCAGTTGGTGTACGGATTGTAAAGTGGGCTTTTAGCTAATCGAAGAAAGGATGAAATGTTAGTATGAGATATAACCGAAAACCTTGCCAACTCCATCTGGTTGATTATAGTTAAGGAGAAATGCATACATTGTGGCATTAATTTTCTGCACCCGAGTGGCGTACTACGATGCTGCTACGACGCTGCTGCAGTGCTACGACATAGTGGAGAGGCTTTGCTCCTGGTCGTCAGTTTCACCACTTGTGCCACTTACAACGACAAAAGCTACTTACCCTGGTCCCGCCAAACACACCTGCCTTACATAATACAATACCTGTCGTACATCCTTTCACAGACAATGCAATTCAAAGATCGTTTTAAGAATCGACAAGCTACTTTCACACAATATTATATAGTTTAGCTTTAACATTTGAGAACGAGCAGGCGGCAATCCGGTTGCAATTAGTTAGGACAAAAAATGTGACGGTTAAATCCGGAGCCGGTTATAAAGCGCGTTAATTTCGATGAAACCGGAAGGTGGTGAATTTTTTACGGAAGTCGTTTTGGTGGTGGGTGAGCTTTTCAGTTTTCAGGTGAGGTGGTTCTCAATTTATGCACGTCCTTAATCCGCTTTATATCCACGACTATGCTCTTCCTAAAGGTGGTGGTTACCCTCACCCCTACATCTTCAGACCTCTACAAGAAATGCTAACGACCCCTTCGACATATAAAAAGGACATATATATTTTTTACAATTAGATTTTGTGAATTGTACAATACATACATTTATATATATATTAAGAACAATATATTTACAATTGTTCCAAAATTGTTATGTTTGATATTATGATTATTTTTCTATCTATGTATTTTGTTATTATGTAATTTATTTATTTAAATTACCACTAGAATTAATATGTTTTATTTAATTCTTGAATCAAAGCAATCCAAAGATCCTGCATTCAAACCCAATCGAATTCGTTCAATCGATTAACACAATAGTTAGTTATACAATTTCTTTATTAAATATAATTTACATACATACATATAATGTTTTGATACAATATGATTAAATATTACAATATTAGGCTTATAGACTTAGTATTTTACATACAATTACATTTTATTGGTAATTAAAATAATTAATACATAATCATATAAGCTATTGGAAAAAATACAAAAAACCCACTTGTAGAACTACTAAAATATATTTTACCCCAGTCCACCCAGTATATATACTTGAAATAACTGAGAATATTTAAGGGGGTGGTAGACTATCGTAAGAGTAATTGAAAAAAAATTAAATATAAAAAAATAGATATTAATTAGAAATCAAAATATAATTAATAATATTAATAGTGATTTTGGAATCGAGTTTGGGCCACCATCTTGGAATCAACTGTTTCTCGGAAGTACTCAGTATTGACTGTTACGTATATATTGTGACTGTTATACGTAATTAATATTATATAATTAATAAGAAATATGTATATATATATTTTTCAACACTACCTCCCTCTAAAATATTCTCAGTTATTTCAAGTCCACCCTGTATGTATAAAATTAAAAGATTAATTGCATTATTCGCCTTCTAGACCATATTTATTCTAAGGCATCAATTAAATCATATATTCTTATAAACGAAGCTTCATATATAAATAAAATTTCTATTTCCTTATATAGTATTCGTCATGATATTATAAGTGTAAGGTAAGATCAGTAGTCTAGGCCACAGAGAAACCACCTCAAAGAACTGGTCCGCTCCTTTTTATTTTGACTCTTCCGCTGCGCTCAAAATTACAGGCTAAAACCACCCCCGACGTACTTTTTGCCTTTACTTTTTGTTTGCAAGTTTGATCCTTTGACTCAGGGCAGTCTGTTCGGCTCCTTATACCAGCTTGTTTGAAATTTAACTACACATGTATTATACAACAACCACTACCCGCAAATTATCTCCACTGGCACAAAGAGTCTTTTCAATTGTAGAATACGAAAATACACCATTTCATTATTTCTTCAAGACAGTATCAAAGTACAAAAGTAACTGTGGTGGTGGGTAACTTTTTAGCTGAAGAATTTAAAAAAGAGTAATATATCAGTGAATCTGCGAAGTGCAAAACTTTAAAAAGAATGAGACAACTTAAAGACTTGAAGGCACGTTTCACAGATTGGAACATCATCGATCAACCGGCGATGTAATGGAGCTAAACTAACTTTCCTACATCAAAATAACACAACATACTTCACAAATTGAAAATCTCAACATTTTATTAATGTATCTTAAAGGGAGGTGATGGGGCGCAATATTGAGCCCATTAGCTGAAATTGTAATTATCGTATAATCCTTGGGGCATTATTATATATTTGGAACACACGCTAATTCTCTTCTAATTACCTATTATCTTCCCTGCATATTCGAATAACTTCACACAATATGCGTGAATATAACCATATATGTTTAATCTTTAATTATGATACAGGGTTTAATTACAAATCGGATAATATAATGTTCAATGGTTTATTTTATTAAATAAAAATGCCTGCCAAATAAATAAATAAACTGTATTTCAATACATCATTCTAGAATATATAAAGTAATAATTATTTTGTAGTGCATAATATCAATAATGTGTGTAGTGAGTGCAAGTTTAATTGTTTAGGACAACTGACCCGCAGCTTTGGTACATTATTTGTACTTAGCAACTGTGTGAAAGTGTGTGTGTGTGTGTATGTTATAAACACAAAACACATACAAAGTTTTGCAGGGGTTGCCAACTACAAAGGCCAAACACCAAACAAGCGTGTTCGTTTCAATTTACACAAACGGCATGTGTGAAATTCGCAAGGAAATTTCATTATCAAACAAATACAATTCAACTCCACACAATCATTTGATGGTGCAGGCATTTTAAACTTTAATAAGAAAGACTTATGAACATATTTTAAAAGGGGAACGGTTAAAAGAGATGGTTAGCCATTTTTTGTAAATTCATTTTGCTTATTTAAATTGTACATTATTTGAAAAATACAGACGATGATGTGTACACATTATGTCTTGCTACTTGGGCGTACTTGTAATCAATTAAAACATTTTAAGGAGGCGTATATCTTAAAACTAATTTTCATTCTCAAACACAAATTAGGAGTCAAGTAAGAAATGTCTATTTTCATTTCGAATTGACATGAAATAATTACACTTTTTTCATTTTTCAGAAGGAAATTAATGTAGTTTTAAAGGTAATGGATAAAAATAGATGCATATTTTGTTTTTAATATTTATACAATAACCAGTCAACATTTTTTAAATTGATTTGATCGGTTATTAAGAATGGGAGATCGGGAATAATATTAATACAATCCCGATCGATCGCCTTGATCCTTTTACAGGTTTCACCGATCAAATCAATTTAAACATGTTTGACTTGAAGTCAGGGCAGAGCCGCTCTGTCGGTGACCTGTGTAACTAGTAATAGTTAAGAACACCGACAGACAATTAGCACGTTGTTGTTTCTAAAAACCCTCTCAAAAAAAAGCTCCTCAGGGCGTAAAATAAATCAATATTTTCCCCATTATTAATTCTCTAACCTACGTTAAAATAAGGGTCATTGGTAGTATGTGAAGCTTATTGATATTTTTACTTTAGGGCTATTTAAACATAGAGAAAGTATATATAAGTGATAAAAATGATGTTACTTGATGAAATAGCCAAATAATTTTCCACAAAGGAAAATATATGTAACTAAATTTGCTTTAAAAATACCGAATATATTTCAGTGCCTTTTTCCTATAACAACATTAAATCGTATCATGAATATTCTCATTGTTATTCATTCACAGTATACTCGTTTTCTCAAACAACAACCAACAAAAAGACTTTTTTGTCGTTGCTGTGCCGATAATTCGAAATTGCCATTGTCTGTGGCTCAATTTGATAATGCGTATTCTGGGAGACAAGTAACCAAAACGTGGTTATTATATTCGAGTTTTACGGAAGAAAGTCACGGGATAATTTGTCTCTCCTTTTATTGGCTTCATAAATTCGCAGACATGCTCATTTGTATTCCGGTCACGAACCCGTAATCCCCCCATTTAATTTACAGTTTTTAATTTTGGTCAACTCGGCTACCGCTTTGTCTGCGACTTTGTATTTTTTTGCAATAAATAAGATTTTAAAATCGAATTCCTTACTTATAAAATTAACTTTTTAATGTAACAATTAGAATTAAATAGGGAAGAAGATGTAGTGATCTTTCTGTAATAAAATAAACTTTAGCACCACAGAAACAATACTAATAACATAACTACTCTGCATTTTATCAATCCAGTTTTCCATTCATATATGTAACTAATGCTTAGCTTATTTCTATTTAGGGTGAATACTGATACTCGGAAAGATTTTAAATCCCAGTATTGACATTATGGGGATTATGATTTAGAATGACCGACGACACTTTGTCAAGGAGCGTCTCGACGCCTCGTAAAACCAGAATACTCATACTGTAGAAACACTTCCAGCATCTCTGAATATTAGATATTCTGATGGCTGGGTAAAATTTTTGATTTAGTTTTATACTCTTACTAGTTTATGCCGAATAACAAACATAGCTCTACCGCTAAATTGATTCAGAAATAATATGTATATGTGTGTAAAAATATCATATTAACCCCTCACCACATGATATCTCGGATTTTTTTGAAATTGGTATATATTATAGAAGGTAATGGTAAGGCTCAGGAAAAATAATTTAAAAAAAAATTAAATCGCTTTTTGTGATTTTATCGAAAAAGAAAGTTTTCGATAGATTTGCCGAGAACATTTTATTTATTTCATTAAGATGATAAATTTCTTAAGTTAATCGAGTTAATTGAGAATCTTTTTCGTGACGTAGGGTATCACAACAAAATTTAGCTTTTTACAAAAGTTACGGCTGGTGGCCATTTTTCATAGGTTAGATTTCCAACTTCGATCAAAAAGTCAAGCAAGCATGCGGTTTGGCGGAGAAATTGATAAGGCGCTGTAATCAAGGGTTCCCGATGTATGAAAAACAATCAACTCCGCTACGGAATCGGGCTTTTACAAAAGTTACAGCTGGTGGCCATTTTTCATAGGTTAGATTTCCAACTTCAATCAAAAAGTCAAGCAAGCATGCGGTTTAGCGGAGAACTTGATACGGCGCTGTAATCAAGGGGTCTCGATGTATGAAAAAGAATCAACATCGCTACGGATTAGAACTTTTTACAAAAGTTACGGCCGGTGGTCATTATGCATTAACTGGTATAATTGGACTCTTAACTAATAAATTTTATTAGAAAATCTAGGATGCAAATTACAATATGACTAAAAATAAATTTTGTTAATAATTTTTATTTCACCCCTCCTGGTATAAAATATGTGAGGGTGTTAAAATTGTATCTTAGTATTCAAATGATGCAACATAAATCAGGTGGAGAAGGTTGCTCATAAATCCATCGTCAGCAAGCTCCTTTCCTCACCTGCTAACATTGCAATGCAACGATAACATATCATTATACATGCTAAGCTAAAATATCCTTTTGTACGTAAAATATATGCTGGCCAATAGGAATGATCACATTTCATTTCCATGAAAAAGTCGGTAGGAACAATCGCGGACGATTTCAGTCCAATCGTGAAAGTTTTACAAAACGAATAAAAGACGACGTCGAGTGAGCAGAATTGGAGAAAAGTTTTTCATCGGGAGAAAAATGACCACTTAATCAAAAGCAGGAAATCGCATAGAGTCGGCGAAAAAGCTACCTTCTATAATAATAAAGGTGGACAGATTTCTATTGAGTGTACATATATCCAGAAAACAATTGGACGTTGCACCAAATGAAAGCTTCTGGAAATAAATGAAATTTCTCTACGAAGCCGACTATCTGCAACGTAACAATATTTTCAATAAATCCATTATCGATTTTTACCACGTCCACCTGCTACCAAATAGATTTCAACTGAAATACGTTAAATAAATACGGCTTTTTTGTGCTGAGGCAAAAGTCGTTGAAAATTCAGACGGTTTATTTCAATTTAATTACTTTCAGCTCATACACTTCAGATGGACTAATTCTTTAAAAATATATTTTCTAATATTTACATGATAATGCTCTCAAAATGTTAATTATATATTAATTTATTGAATCAATCTTTTGAGATAACATCACTTTTTCATATATTTTATAAATTATTATCCATACTTACGTCCTCTTACAATCTTATTAATAAAATGATACCCTCTCTTTGTAATTTGTTTGTAGAGGAGCGTTAATGCCTTAAAATATGTGTATACTCAAAAATAAAAATTGGGCACAGGAAGAATTCTAATATTACATTATTTTAAATTACAATATCACCAATCACAACCGTTTGCGATAAGTTACTTTGTCTCTGCGTGTAATAAACTGTAACATTTTTATAAATATAAATAAGTTACCATGGGTAGTATTAAGGAGTCATACCAATATTGAACATAACTATATTATTGCACAATAAATTAATAAAATAAATAACTGGGATTTTTAATTATCATGTTGATTATTAGAGAAACGAATTTGTTTTGGTTTAACATTAAAATGTATTACCTACTTAAAAGTCTTGAATTGGCAATTCTTCAACATAAATTACGTGACTGGTTTTATAAATTACTGGAGATGCATTAAGAATACACTTTTTTGCATAAACTAAAAAAAATCTAACCAAGCAAAAATGTCTAGCTTACTGCAGAAGAGATGAGCTTTTAAATTGTAAATGGTTAGGAAATCATTGAAGCCACAATCACATAATAACTCAAAGTGAATATACGCAAAAAGTCTGATAAATTCCCTCGACTAAACGGGATGAGCTTTTAGCCAGTCACCCGAAACTCCTTTGAATATGGATAAACCTTTATCTGGCATACATCTGAACAATTTCCCTCTTCCAAAATACTCCATCCACATTCTCATCTTCCTGCCATAAGAAATCCTCCGTCGCTTTCGAATAAATACGAAGAACCTAACACGAATCTCTCTAAGGATCATGTCTTCACTAGACACCTACACACACAATATCAGCAAATACAAATGAAATACGTAAAATACGTTTACAATGACAAAGTCACGAGTGAATTGAATTTTTAAATGGAAAAAAGGATATATTATTTTCATGTCATAAATCATTCAAACAGACAATCGAATCATATCCAATTTCAAGTCTATCGATTTCGATTTTATATTGAATTGATTCATTGTTTATTTTGAGATAACAAGTATAAGAAAAAAAAATAATAATAATTACTTTTATACATATGAAAAAGCACCTTTTTTAGCCCATTCCGTGTGATGAAAATCAAATTTTAAATCAATAATAAAAACATATATATATATATATATATATATATATATATATATATATATATATATATATATATATATATATATATATATATATACATATTTTATGCATACACAATTAAAGTGTTTCTTAATTGACAATACATATTAGATATAATTATTTCATCAATCAATATTTTTAAAAGATAAACTACATAGTTTGTCTTTCATATTATAACATTATAATAATACTTTAATTACCACCAATTGCACTGAAAAAATCAATGAATGCTTATATTATATGAATGAAACGAACGAGCATCAAGTGCCATTTGTTAAAAAAATTATATTAATAATTATTAAAATTATAATATGAATTTTTTTATAATATAATAAGTTTGAATATGTCTTCACGTAGCCAACATAATGACAAAAGCATGAAGAGATACATTTCCTGGATGGGAAGACAATGTTCTGTCGGGAAAAATGAAACTCCCTATTTTGTACTCTCCAACCCGACATATTTCATCCAAATCGCAAGCATGCTACATTATATTATACAGACGTAACGCTATATGATTTTAAAATATATGCATAGTATAAATCGAGTATATTTAGTGTGACAAGGGTTCAATTAAAAATAACTAAGCGTTCATTATTGAAACCTGAACGCAATATTCAAGTGCTTTTCATATTATTCCATGTGTTTGAATTTTAACAACACTTGAAATTCTCCATCGAGTTGAGAGAAAAAAATATATCGATAAAGTCATTTGAAGTACAGAACGATGCAACAGCTTTCAATTAAACAAAATTCACTCATACTAAAAATTGTAATATATTGCTAAAAATATAATTTCAATTAATAATGGAATGAAACTCTAATAACATATTTTTTGGCTACCTTTTTTTCAAATAAAATAAAAAACTTTTTTTTAGTATGTCTTTAATCAATATATAAAATAAATAAAACGAATGAATTAATTAATTTTAACTAAGCCCATCAGAATAATTGCGCGAAAAGAAGGATGAAAGTGTCACATTAAAATTGTAGTTATTTCAATATGTTCTTCTTTATACATTTTTTTAAATTATTATTAAGAGAAAACAATTGTCTGGAATACCAGAGAACCTAAATCTCTGATGGAGCTTTTTTGAGAGGGTTTTTTATACACAACAACGTGTTAATTAATTGTCTGTCGTGTGATTTAAAAACAGTTACACAGGTCACCGACTTAATAACCAATATTTACCATACAATGCAGGAAATCAGAGTGAACCTGGATCAAGACGAGCGATCGCGATTTGAACCCATGGCCACAGTATTTGTAGCCATGCAAATTATGAGCTATAACGTTGTTAATTATATTTATAATTTAAATTAATGCATTTAATATTTTTTTATTATAAATCGCCTGTATTTTGTTATTTCTTGATTATTCGTGTAATTAAATGTTAATTACATCTGACATATATGAAATTTTTAACAGCCTTCGTGTGAGTGTGAAAGCTGCGATTGATTTTTGTTTATTTGTATGTTATAAAAACTGCGTTTAAACGATTGTAAATGCAAATGTAATGTGTATTGGATATCAAGTGTTTAAAGATGCACACCAAGGAACATAAAATCGAATCTGAATCGATTCCGTTCAACCTTCAGCGAACACAGCCGATATGATCATATGAAATAGTTATAGTAATATTATTGATTGAAATCAAATAAATAATGAACGGCGATGCAATAAAGTATGTATTGCAAGTGCAGTGGTTTATCGGAAGGCAGTTACGGTCAAGCTTCTCAGTACTTGTTGAAATATATGGTAATGAGCTTGGTTAATTATTATTGAAGCCATACTACATGCTCACCACTAGCTTTATATCGGGACTTGGCCACACGATCTTTTATAAAAGAATACTATTTCACAGAGCCGCCTATACTAATGTAGGCTTTATCTCTTAGACAACCCCATAAACACATGGGATGATCTCTTCAGTATTGCGGCTGCTCTCAGTATGAATTACTTTATTTATTTATTCCACTCTCTGCATCCAATTAAACTGTGCATTTTATCGTATTATCTATTTAATTATTTTAATATACGTATAAATAAGACAAGGATAATCAGACGCATATAACCTGACCATTAGCTGTTATGATAATAATTATATTTTTAAATGAGCATTATATATATCTATTTCGTAAAATAGAAAACTATTCTTCATACAAAATTGTAAAGTATTTATTAATTTTCTAACACTATAAACTACATATTTAAAAAAAATAGCATATAATATATACGAGCTGACAAAATTTGCTAATTTATTTTATAAATCTTAAAACACTATAGACAAGAAAACAAAACGCTTTAAACATAAAAATCCAAAACGTTTATCTTCGACTATTGCGATATATTTGAATCCCTATAATTTTTTTATAAAAATAAATATATTCTTCAATGACCTTATTACTTTATTATTTGTAATTTTGAATTCTACCGAATTATTCTTTGTTGGTATAATTAAATTAACAGCTTTACAAAAAATCTTTATTCCCAACCTTAATTCCCATTTCCATGGTTGTTATCTAATAAAATGGTCACAAATATGATCTTAACAACGACAAAATAAATCTTGTAATATACTTTTTAATGAATACTAATAGCATTTTAGGCTAAACCGTCTTAAGCGAACCTATCATCAATAGCCATATTTTTATTGTGCATTTATAATAGAATTAAAAAAAGATCCTTCGAGACATATGTATATTTTTAAACCAGATCTTATGGATTGCAAATCGAGTTCATCAATATGATAATCGTTTAAAAATTTAATCGCTTTTTAATATTTACGATAATTGTTGCGAAGGCGGTGTGTCGATTAAACGTATTAACAAGCGAGAAATTGTTCTTGGCCACTAACCATACTAATAACTGGGATCACGACAATCAATTTAACATATAAAGAGGACCGAAATGATTGAAATCAATTATTGATATTACATTGCCCGAAGCATTTTATACATAAACGACTACATTTCGGTTTTTTCGATCAGAGAGCACAATATTGAAATAGTCCATGTGGTGTAAATGTCAAAGGCTTAGTGTTAAAAATGTTGTATTGGGTATAAAAGAAGACTAAAGAAACATCCTTTGTGAACATATTGCTATGACACGGTGGAAAAATTGCCAAAGTTTTCCATACTATTCGTCGTATGCTTACTCCCCTGAATATTTTCCTTCTTTTCTCTATTCCCTTAATATAAAGCACGATGTCTCATACAATGGCATCGCTTTGTCATACGGTGGTGAAAAAATAGAATCAGAACATCACTCAATACTATCGATTCGGCATAGGGGTAAAAGATTTCAATGAA
This sequence comes from Agraylea sexmaculata, assembly GCA_022606485.1. Lineage (NCBI taxonomy): Eukaryota > Metazoa > Arthropoda > Insecta > Trichoptera > Hydroptilidae > Agraylea > Agraylea sexmaculata. Next base: position 17,668 of record JAGTTH010005646.1, on the reverse strand, counting down.
TGCTTTCATAAATTTAGATTTTTATTATTAACATTAACAGACATTAGTATTAACAGAATAATCGTTTTATTCACGATAATTAAGTATTAAAATATTGGCGAAACACATTTTATTCTTCATCTTAACTGTTAATTTCTACCTATATATGCTCTTTGTGTTAAAAACCCATCTACATAATATATCGTAACGTGTTTCTAATTTATTGTGGTGCATTTTATTATTTATTTTAATTTATTGGATTCTTGAGGGACTGTTATTAATTTTTGGAAGTAAGAAACTACCAAAATATTTTTCAACCCAAAATTATAAATGAGTTAAATTAAATATAAGCTGATCTTACGAAAAACATTCAAAAAATGACAAAAAAATCGCTGTTTTTTATTAATAATTCAATGATTACAACATTATTTATAATTACATATAATGCAACATATTTTTACACATTCAGGTGAAATCAAGTAAGTCGGCATTTGTATTAAATATATTATATTGTTTGACTTTTCTTGTCAATTAGAAAATTCTTAATTAATTCAGATTCATTACCACGATCCTTTTGATTAAAAACTGCTTACAATTATAAATATTGAATAATCTTTTTGACTATTTTTTATTTAAAAAATAATCGACTGATTTCACAGTTCAGGACTATATTTTCTGGTAATATTAAGAAGCTCCATATTCATCCGAAATAAAAAAAATTGCCGTAGTTCCAACTCACAACCAAATTGTGTGATTTGTTATTTGTCATTATTTTGGTGTCACTCTACACCTTCTTTAAATATTATTACCGATTAAAAGTCTTGTTGAATATTAAATAATTTTATTCAATAACAATTCATATTATAAATAAAATAAATAAATCGTAGTGGTAGTTTACAGCTGCAAATAGTTATATTTGTAGTGTTGAGTGTAATACGCTTTAGAGCTTTGAAAGTCCATTATGTAAAAATGTGTGAAGAAAGTGTGGGGCAGTTTGTTCAGTATTCAACGGGTTTTGGTTGGAAATAAATCATGGGCAAAAGCTCCTGGTGTCAGAATAGCCTGTCAAAGAGCTCAGGCTTTTGTAAAGGTGACATGCCAAAGTTTTTCCATGGAGGCTTTCTGAGTTTTCCGCAGGTTAGCGAGCTTCAGCCAAATTGCATTGCATCTCACTAACTTTTACCATGGAAAACGCTTTCCAAATACCCAAATCTCGCTTTGCTATTTGAATACACTTAAACCTTTATTGATACAACATTGACTCTAACCTAACTATAATTGTATTAATACTAGATATTGAAAAAAATGTATTTATAAGAGTAAAAATTAAAATTTTGTGTACTAAATTGATAATAAATAAACTAAAGGTCCGTACTCAATGTCCCGTCCGTAATAATGTAATGAGAGTGTGTGCGTGCGGTGCGTATGCGTGTACACCAATCCTACCAAGCTCTAGTCTATTCGTACACACACCATCTAGCACGACTCATTAATACACTCTGATTACACCATTATATTGAATACGGCCCTAATTGTACATAATCAACAGGTAATCTTTTATTAAATGAGAGTGTGTGCGTGCGGTGCGTATGCGTGTACACCAATCCTACCAAGCTTTAGTCTATTCGTACAGACACCATCTAGCATGACTCACTAACATACTCTTATTACACTATTATATTGAATACCGCCCTAATTATACATAATTAACAGGTAATCTTTTATTAAATGAGAGTGTGTGCGTGCGGTGCGTATGCGTGTACACCCATTCTATCAAGCTCTAGTCTATTCGTACACACACCATCTAGCGCGACTCACTAACACACTCTGATTACACCATTATATTGAATACGGCCCTCATTGTACATAATTAACAGGTAATCTTTTATTAAATGAAAGTGTGTGCGTGCGGTGCGTATGTGTGTACACCAATCCTACCAAGCTCTAGTCTATTCGTACACACACCATCTAGCGCGACTAATACACTCTACACTATTATATTAAATGCATGGGAAATTAATCTTAAGAGTACAAAAATAGACCTCCAATAAAAAATGCGAATATGATATTTGCAATACTTACAATTTTTTTAATGGTTTTAATACGCAAAAAATAAGTAGTAATGAGCATTATGTGGCAAGGATTTTACGTGTGTATTTCAATATAAGATCTATCTACTCATATTTAATAATAATATCAAATACAATTGTTTTATATGACCAAAAAGCTATTGTTAGATATCATTGCTTTCTTTGTATGAAATTCACAATCTTTTGGAGCTACAAATTCACTGAAAATACTTGAAATTGTTGATGCATAAATTAGAAAGCTGACGGTGGGATTAAAATAGAAGTGTAACGGTGCTGAAATGAAATGTATTTCTTCAGTGTTTTGGACGGGTGTTGTTTAATCGCACCGTGAACCATGACCATGATGATTCTGTTTAGACAACATCTGGTCGTAAGACTTTAACAGTTCTAAATATTCTACTGTGTATAAGTGTTATATGATATTTCATTTCAGACATATGAACATATAAGGAGGGGTCGGGATGCGCGACATGTGAATTCAATTTATAGAACCTTCAGAATGTGTGGACGAGGGAAACAAAGGCGGGTCCCGCGGCAGATTTATGTGGAATAATAAATGCGCAGGTTTGATATATTAACGACGCAAAATCTTTGTCATGTTACCAACAAAGAAATGCAAGAAAAATGGAAGCTTTCCAACCTTTTCTTCATCTTTGCCCTCTTTGTCTACAGCTTTCATATATAAATGCAATGTGTCGCATTCGAATATTCGATAGACTGAAATGAGAAAATGGTCTTCTAGTTTTCAGATAACATACGTGCAGTCTAGTAAAAAAAAACTAACAAAATATATCTTCCAACTCAATTTAGAATAATACATATCTACATGATAATATGGATAATATCCATATTCATAACTAATTTGTTGTTGACAAGATGGTAATCCAAAAAAATAATTACAGCGTATATATAAGTGTAAAATAAACAATAAAATATGGATAACATTTATATATGTATTAATTTACTTATCAATATTTAATTATATGATTCAAATTCTGTTAAAAAAATTATATATACAAATAATCGATAAAAATAAGTATATTTATGGATATAAAAAAAAACTTTTTATATTTAAAGAAATATTCTATCTGAAGATGACTACAAGTTAGTAGTCGAAAGTACTCGGACTCCTTAATGAAATTACAAATAACATATTCCTTGATATTTTGGAATTCCACCAAGAAGTCAACACTACCAACATTTTTTTTATATTTATTTATCTAAGAAAACCTAATCAGTTACCTACATTACCAATAAATGCAAACAAAATGAAGAAAGTGGATAGTATAATTGTTAAGTTAAGAAATGATGATTGCACGATATATTTTATAATATGATATTTAATAAAAAAAAAATTTTAAAAAAACTTTATCAAAATGAAAATTATCGGGAAAAATAGATTTTAATAATTTTGCATCACTAGAGATTATGTTAAATATAAAATAAGTTTAAAAAGTGTTTTAGTGCAGTATCAAAATACTGTCTTAATAATAATAAAATATTTTAATACAATAATTTCTATGTTTTCTATCAACAATATTTGTGGTTAATTTGCAACTCTCTTCCAGTTTATGATATTAATATAAAATGTAACTATTCAGTTGAGGACGGGCTTAGTTGAACTCATATTGCAGTTAAATTTACAAGTCTAGCTATTTATTTATTAATTGTTGGCAGTTTCAAAACTTGCACAAACTTAGTATAGCCCCAGTGCTTTAGAGTTAACAAGCGGGACTTGCGAGTGGATTAATTCTACAATTTATAGTTACCCGTTTAAACATTAAATGCGTTCTGCTGCCACATATACGACTACAAAATTATATCGTTAATGAATTATCCACCTTTGATTTTATTACGTGTATTTTAATCGAGTGAATATTGTCATTTCTACAACATATATTATGTATGTTGTAAAGAGTATGCATGTTCCTGGAGACTTAGGCGTGCCAGATAAGTTTGGAAGTTGTATGGGAAGTTTTAGAATGGGAAGAACCTTTGTAGGCAGGAAGTGCAGGTGATGCGGCTTCTTCAACTTTTCTATACACGAACAAAATAGCCTTTCTTACCATTGTTACATACACTATTTATATTGCATATGCTTACACCTGAAAATTCATCTTCACACCTAATATGCACTTCGGCATTTGATTAGCCCAACCACTGAATAATCATATGAAAACATATGACCTAAGCGCAGTTACAACCACACAATATTCGAGAAGGGAATTGCTCATTGTTGCTTTATTACAAATACTAATTTATCAATGATGACTCCAGCAACTACTGATGAACATGACTATATCATAATTATATGTAAAATATGAATCTAACAAATCGTAGCGAGAAGCTCCAGCGTATAATATCGTAAGTGCAAAAAAATTATATATGTTCTTAAGTCTTTATGGAACTGAGCCACATATTCAATCTGATAACACTGCCTGTCACGTGTCACTCGGTTTAATTATTATTTATAAAATATAACAGTTTACGATCAAATAGCTTCTATTGACAGAGACATGAAATGTGTTATAGATAATGGATGAATCTACATTAGTTGCCGGACTATTTTCCTATTTCGAAAAAGTCCTACTTAATAGCTTAAATAATTATTGAAAATCAAAATTTTTTCACGTTTCATATATTGCATACATACAATATGTGGCTTTGTTCCATAAAGACTTAAGAGCACATAGATTTTTTTGTACTTACGATATTATACGCTGGAGCAGTCGATGTGTTCCGAATTGTGATGCGGTTATATAAATAAATATATGGATTAATAGCAATAAATAGCCCTTATATAAAGGCGACCATCCGTCCTCATTTTTAAGTCCTATCCTCCCTTAAAAATAATTTAGGTCCAACTTTCCCGCTTTATAAATATTCCATAAGTGCAATATTCTTCGACATCGAAATTTATTTTCCTATTTCCATTAAATTCATCTCTAAAGCCCGCGTAAAGTGATTTTTAATCAAAAATATCCATATGCAAGAGACATCATTACTGGCTTTAAATTAGCACTCAACTCGCAAAAATAAATAATAATCCTGAATAAAGGAAAAAATGTGAAGCTCAATTTTTACGTATATTTTTACATGTACAATGACATGTCTTAATGAAAGGACAAACAATATTCACTGGTGGACACTGAACACACTCAACCCCTATTTTATAATTGGGGTTGGGGTTTAATTTTAGCCATAGCTGACCGTGGCTCGAATACCACCATGAAGACCATGAAGGTGTAAAACAAGGGAATCGCCACAATACACGAGGATGAAACAGGATGTTCATGAAATTATTTTAAATCAGCACACTCGATTCAATACCAATCGACTCTGATAGCTGGTATCTTTAATTGTATATAAACAAGGATCCTGTCTCAAAGTCCTCTCTAATATTTGAAGAGGACCATTCGTGTCTCAAGAAAGGTAAACTATATCCCTGTAATTGGACAAATCAACAGCCAATTAGCAAAGACCTTAACCAAATACTCAGTACATAGATAAAATTTATTTTAAAAATTAATTATTATAATATTTCCTATTCACCGTGTGAGTGTAAATATTTAGGATCCAATTTGTCGGTCAGCTGCGAAGCAAGTACAAAATATTTCCGTTGATTGCACAAATATAAAAGGCTTCACTTAATTAAACATCCTTTGTTTCCTAAATCTGAAATTATATTCTTCCCTTCGACCACAAATGAAAGATGTAATGAATATCGATGGCGTATCGGTTGACCACAAGAAACAATCGTCACAAAAAACCCAGTTCCATTTAGCGACATTCATTTTACGACTTTTAGCGGTTGCATCGTAAAAATTGGCCACAATTCATAATTGAATTCGGAGACTTCTTGCGGTCCGAAACTGATTTCTTTCAAAAGCCGCAGGATTGCAAATCATCACATTGTAAAGACTACGAAATATTCAATTTATTTGAATTGTATGCAGAGTAAATGAAAGAAAACACTCTCGATATTTCATAGTAGAATTGCATGATGCAGTGTGTGGTTGTATAGTGTTGAAAAGGACTCTGTTGGTGTTTATTGTTAATTAAGCAAGACTCATTAAATTTGAGCACGAGCGAGTTAATTGTTTAGCTTCTTAATCCATCTCCAAGAATATCCAGAATCCGGATCATAACTTCTATGCAACTTCTTTTATCTCCACAACAACACAGCGCTGCTTTTCTTCGAGAATAATAATATCATATTTCTAGTTTGGATTTTATATATTTATGCATCTAATATAAATACTGGAAATGCTTCAAGCAGTAAATCATTTTTCAAAAATTATTACTGATTGATTTTGCATATTTAAATTTTTTAAATAAATAATTGGGTTATTGAGAATTCTTTATAACAAATTCGTTATATAAATAAATCATGTATGCTCAATGAGCTTATATATATAGAGATGCCAATAATACTTGTAAAGACGTCAATAAATGCGGGGCACCAGCAGGTGTTCGTCGATTAGCCGCCAGGGGCGCTGCTTCTACCGCCTCGCTAATTCAAATTCTATCGCGTCGCTATCTGTCACTTTACGTGCCCACGTATGCGTGAGTGTATATATATATATATATATATATATATATATATATATATATATATATATATATGTATATATGTATATAGATATATATATATATATTTTTTTTAAACAAGACATTTTTCAGAAAATGTATAGTATAGTATATGTATAGGGCTTAGAATATGCACATGTATTCGTGAGCGGCCACGGTAGAAAGTATGCCGAAATAAATACATGGCCGTTCCATAGATTTATATTTATCTTATGATAATACTAAAACATTTTTTACATTGTTTGAACTTTTATTGATTTTTCTTCTTTTCTCTTCTTTCATATTTCAACTGACGAGTGCTGCACTATCATCACCGCGACTTGGGATCTCCCTTAATGCTCTAGTGGTACTGCAGAATGATATAATAATACATGTAAAATAAACAAATAGATAAAAGTGCATTGTGTGTGCTTCCTTCAAATGATATTCTGATGAAATATAAATTAATCTGCTTCATGCATCATAACATCATGGAAAATCATTATGAGAGAGAAACATTATGTTTATTTGTACATAGGTTAAGGGTGAAATTTAAAAATTAAAACAAGTATAGCATATTATATATTTTTAATTATAAGCCTATTCTTTTGAATAATATATAAAATACCCGTTTACCCATTCGTGCCGTATAAACGCAATAAAAATAGTGGAGTTGTCGTCGTTGGTTGAAACAATCGAAGTATATCTGAATGGGTGACCCTTGTAACCCCAGGGTAAAAAGAAGTAAGAGGTAGTGGACAAATTAAAGACTGTCTCCACAACAACCACGACCTTCTGGATAAGGATTGTATGGCTCCTTGTATGGTACTTCGATTACATCCTATCGCCACTTGATAAATCGACAACTACAACGCGTAAAACTCCACAAGCTAAATTAAATTCCTATATTACAACCGCTAACAATCTTCGACCTACCATAATAATTTAAAAGGAATATAGAGAGCTTTTAATTAATACTGATTATTAGGCAATTTAATATTTTATCTATTACTGTTTGAAAATCTTATATACTCGTACATATAAAATTAGTTCTTCACAGTATAAAGGAACACATTATAAGTAGCGCAAATAGCATACATAAGTTTTTTTTAATAAATTATTTTTGAACAAGATTTCTAGTGATGCATATTTAACATTCACAAAAAGAAAAATATTTTTCCGGTGAAAAACAGCAAAATATTAAATTATAACATAAACCCAGTGTAAATTTAACAAAATGATGATTTTTTGGAATTAATTGAAATTGAATTGTCATTCTAGGTTGATTGTAGTTCTTGAAAATATACAGATTTAGTACAAGAATATAAATTGTATGCAAATAAGTGTACAGGTTGTAAATTGGGGAGATAAAAATTTATCAATTTCAATATGCCAATTATAAATTACTTAAACCTAAAACTGTAATAATTCTTCATTTCTGAACATTATTTTACACTTTGCAACATTAAAGACTTGAACATATAATTAAAGCAATTTATATTTTTGGTAAATAAATCGTTCTGGAAGAGTTTAAAAAAAACACTTTGTTTGTATATATATTTTTAACCATTAAAGACTTGATTTACTCAGTAAAATATTTCTATTGGTTTAGGAAAAACGATTCTTCACATTATTACATGAAAATATCGTTGTTTTAATACCCAACAATTTAAGGATTAATGTCAGAAGTGCCACTTTCAAAATAAATCTGTTTAATAAAAGATTTTTTTACATACATCCATTTCATATAAAAATGTACAGGGGACATTTTTATATGAAATGGAAAAAGCCCTATTTGAAAGTTGAATAAGTGTCTTTATACTGCCTTATCATCAGAATACATTCACCAGACTACCATTGTTAAGCTCTTCTTTCAACAAAGCTTCCATTTCTGTCAATATTAGAATCCCGAAGACATAGCTCAGATTATTTTAAATTATTATTAGCAGTAAAGCCTCTTGAATTGAACGGGTAATATCCGAGAGAGATATTCACTTGGACAAAAACACCTTTCTGGCTATAAATACAAAGTTTAAAAACTATTATCTCCCGCAGAAGAATATTTCATGAGTTAAATTTTCTCGTGAAAAGATTTAAGTACTTTTAAAATCAAGTTGTTGCCAAATTGGTGTGGGAAGTTTTCTGAGATTTTATCTAAAACTACACGTAAAAAGCGTGCGGTTTTCAAAAGGTATCTCAAACTAGTTATCGAAGAGAGTCGAATGAGCAAAAGACGAAAACTTTCAAATTGCACTTTGGCCAAAGGAACAGCTTTTCGGCTGTGTGTATCTTCTTTTGAAAAAAAAATATTAAAAGAGAGAACACTCATACTTTAGCCGGCTCGTTTTTTCATCACCGCTTCCAAAGTTTGCTTATTGGGACGAACTTTGCGATTAAATTTGAACTTTTCCCAGTGATGTTATTAAATATTTTAAACGGACCTATTTGCCTCGGCCTTTGGCGATAAATCGAAAGGAAGAGTCTGCCCGTCGGCGTTTAGTGTTTTTTTTTCATAAAAAAATTAGCGAACTCCTCAAATTAATCTACTTTCTACCGTCTGCTATTTTTTCACAACCAATCGCTTCTTCACATAATTGCAAAGTAAGCAGTTTTATTTAAGAATCTGCCTATATGAAACATTTGAGACATAAAAATACTTCTCCACAAAAGAAATGTAAGATGTTTCTTGAACAGTAGCAATTACCTTTACGCTTTCAACGATATCTCGTTTTACGTATTCGAAGTACACTTTACACTCATTGTATGACCCCAAATTATATGTATTTTACACTTCTTTACGACTAAAATGACGAACACCTTTACTGAATAATTATACCTTCCGTCTGCGAAAAGAAACCCGACTTACTATGTAAAATATTACAATGACGCCATCGCATCGGCTTATTTTTTGCTTTAACAATGATTTATTTAATTTGAATTTTTTTTTATTCATTCGAGATTATCTTACTATGCTATTTTGATTTTGAAAATGTGTACTTCAATACAATTTACACCATGTCTGTTAATTTTGCAGTGATCAAGTTGTGTATTAATATGCAAAGTACATAGTACAGTATGAGACTTTGGTTATCTTACCGAAGAACATATATATATACATACTATATAATGTAATATGTATTTATTTACAATGTCTTATCGCCGACAAACACTTCACCATGGTGGTCCATTCACCCTTCAACGCCATAAATTTAGCTTTATTCCTACCTATTTCAGCAAATCAACCCACTAAATTATACACTAAGAACAAACACGTTAAATACACAATCCTCATAAACGAAAATTATCTCAATAATTAAACATCATTACAACACTCCGTTTTTATAAAATGATAACTATTAAAATATAATTATTTTTATGAGATTATGTATATGGATGCAGTAGTTATTACAATATCAATTTTAGTATTGAAGTTATGCATGTCGTATTTCTTAAAACCCTGAACAAATCCAATCGTTATCATTGAATGTTTTAAATCTCACGAAATAAATTCATTATTTTTTGATAACCCTATAAAATACATTTAAGCATCACTTTCGTTCGATACCTTCGACTTCTTAAAGTAAAAGTGAAATAAAACTCACCTTGAGTATTTTATCACTCGACAGTGAAACATTGTACTAAATTAAAGTGAACTTATAATATTAAATTGGTCATAATTGTACTCATTTCAATATAATGTAATCTACTAATCCGCTAGAATCTTGCTGAAATTGAAAAACTTACTACTACTAATAAAATTACAATCAATTGTCTCGTTCCGAATTAACTCTGATTTTTTGGTTTATTAGGTGAATACTATAACGATAAATTAACAATAAAAAACATCTACATACCCACAAATTTTCGACAAACTAAGCCAAGTTTCCATGTCTTATTGATTGACAAAATTAAATATTGACTAGGTATATATAGATTGAATAATAATCAGATGTGTAATATTTATATAAAAATTGTCAACAGGTTCCATTGTTGGTCTTATCAAATGCATTGAAAAAGCATGGTTTAAATAATAGCAAGTGGCTAAAAGTGTATTTTTATTTACATGCATTGAATTGGTCGATGGGTACTTATTTCATGGCTGTCTTATTAATGGTGTGTAAAGTGTAAGGAGTAGTGAGTTATTTATTGATTCTCAGATGGTGTTGATTTGCCGCTACTGATAAACAAAGTGAAATTCAAATAAAATCGTACCAATGATATTATTCTATACTACACTCCATAAAAGGCAAAATAAAAACACACCTGAAGCTTGAATTTCAGCCATGGCCCATTCACATGCCAATATGTAAAGCACTTTCAATATTTCACACCTTGACCTGTTCAAAAAGATAAGCGGTGCGCTCATAAAGAAAACTTTATCTTAGATAATATATTCACATTTTTATGTATGCACATTAAATACAAAAATCACAAACAATAAATTATTAAAATTATTGAGTTTTACGTTAGCCTGTAGTAGATTTTTTTGAACAAGACATACATACATAACCAATATTTAGAAAAAAATCACTTGCAATTCTCTCTGCAGTGCGGCTTCTGATTGTATAAAATAATATTCTTGCTAATTTTTCAATAAATATGAATTAAGAAAATTGTCACCATTTTTTTTATAATATGTAATTTATATCTAACACCCATCTCAAACAAGAGTTTTATCGGTTAACCAAGCAATCTTTTATAATATTATGTATACTTAGACAAAAATATACTTTTTATTTAAATATATAAGAAATCTTAATAAAAATTAATAGGCATTATTATTATTATATTTTAGTCACATTTTCTGAGACTGTAAATTCAAGGATATCGAATAGGCTTTATTTTCAATGAACATATATTTAATTTGTTAATTTTTTTAAATTGCATATTTAGTTATAGTCGATTCAAATCCTCAATCTTACATTTTACTATACGTATGTCATATTATTTCGTCTGGATATTAATTACATATTAATTTAAATTATTTCAAAAGAGTAATTTAAGTTCGTGCGTTACATCTGTCTTGTTGTAAGTACTAATATATGTATTTTTCTAGGCTCTTTGGATCTACTTTCCAAAAAGGGAATTTTCGTTGGAATTTGGGTAACAGGAATCGAACACGGACCGATCGTTAATCTCTCGCCAACAAATACGTCGTTAACCCGTGTTAAAATAACACAAACGAAAAAGTACGACGTTTCTTCCACATTCCTTCGTTTCAATGATCCTCCTAAACAAATCTACTCCCTTCACGATAATAGCACTGAAAAAAATTCATTCATATTCATTATTGATTGTTTGCGTGAATGCTTTATAAAAAACACTTTATATAATATTATTTAACACTTCAGTGGCTTTTTTTTTTTGTTTTTTTTTTTATTTATTTGAATAAAATGTCTGATTCGTTCTAACAAGTGTACCGAAACGACAATCGTTGAAGCGTTGCCATTGCATTCTGCATTCCTATACTTTTTTAACACTAAATATAATTACACTATTAACAAGGTTTATCCGAAAAATAATACTGCTTTTCATAAATCTAAATATTAGAAATAAATTTGAGGAAATTGAACGATTTAAATAAGATAGATGGAAACTCCAATACTTCATTGGATTGATTGCTATATTATTATAAAATTACCTAGCATTTTTATTCACCTATTTGGGAATTAGATTAAGTGTACAATTATTTTATTTTGACGTCCTAAAGGACATTTTACGAATGTTATAATTTGGTTTAATCTGTATGGATTTTATTTTATTGTCTTGGTATTCATCTTACAATTTCGTAAATCGGAGTAAACCTGAATCAAGATTATCAAACTAAATGTTAATGATATACTTCCCGATCTTCCAGTCCCAATAATCAATCGAATAAATATTTTTTTTTGCAATTCGAGGGAGGATTAATGAAAATGAACGCTATTATTGTAGGCATGCTTCTATTCGTTAGTACATAGATTATAAATAACACAAAATAATTAAGTATGTATCCAAAGTGTATATATGGAAAATTATTAGTTATTTTATGGGTATAACTTTGATTTTCCTTTGAGCTCAGAATAAATCGTTACTGTAGCGGTAGCTAGCTACATATTGTATAAAGTAAATAAATATTAACCCGTCAGGTGTGAGTTGTCCGCCCTTCTACGGGATATCAATCAATCATGATTGGTGCGTGAAACAATTCATATAATATTTAATAAATATGGAGGAGTTATGGAACGGAAACCTCCATGGAGTCAGTCCAATGCCTTGTCACTCACATAAATCATTCACTACAAACAATTCGGCAACGTGCATAATAAATTCATTGAAAACAAACGGTGTTGAATAAAACACACACAAAATACATACCCAGGGCCATCACTAAAATCATTTGAAAATTATCAATGTATTATTAGTACCCATTGAAATTAAACCCATTACAATTGGGCAATGGAGGACAGTATTAAGTAATAAAATCCCGATCACTTGACTTATAGTACAATTTTGCAGTACAAGATCTAAACGAAAGCGATTTTATTTTTTTAAAAAAAGCGTCAAGATAGAGTTTCCAGAACTATAAAAAATAATTCATCATATGAATATTAAAGTGTTATTTAAATATTTATTTATATGCTAAAGTCTATGAATCTAAAATTATTCAAGCTCATATACATGTTTATTTTAAATTTACACCCAAAGGGCTAGATTTTTAATTTATTTATTTACATACACATCAAGGGTCTTTTGAGAGGGTTTTAAAATAATTTGGTTGTTTTTTAGACACAACATTATGTTAATTCATTGTCTGTCAGTGATATTTACTATTATTAGTTACACAGGTCTCCGACCATGAAATCAGAGTAAGCCTGGATCAAGACGATCGATCGGTTTTATTAATATTATTTACAATCTCCCAGTCGTAATAACCGATCTAATTTGTAAAAAAATTATTTTACTTATTTGTATTTGTAGCCACGCGTCTTATCCCCTGAGTTATTATGCTGGTATTACCTTACAATATAGGAAATCAAAGTAAACCTGGATCAGGACGGTTGATTTTAATTTTTTTTATATTATTCCTGATCCTGATAACCGATCAATTTTTTTTGTGACTTGAGCGGGATTTCAACCAATGACCACAGTATTTTTAACCACTTGTTTTATCCCCTGAGATAGTATATAATTCTTAAGGTAAATACTGAGGCAGAGCCGCTCTGTCGGTGACCTGTGTAACTAGTAATAGTTAAGATAACCGACAAACAATTGATTCATACGTTGTTGAGTCGAAAAAACCCTCTCAAAAAGAAAAAAATATATACATATATATTTATATATATATATATATATATATATAAATATATATGTATATATATATATATATATATATATATATTGTCACATCTGTACTTTATACATTACCAGAAAATTATACTAAAAACGGCTCGAAGCTATCAATAAAGATTTTTCTATAATTATAACATCCAATTAGAGGTTTTGCACTAGTTTTACATTACAAATATCAATATGATTCTTATTATTGTAGGTATTTACATATGAGAGGCTTTTCTATATGAACATCAATAATATTACTGAACATAATAAGTGCCAACCCTGTATAGAATAAATTATTATAGTATTGGTTGATTTGATTGGGTGCGAACTGCGGGGGGCACACCTTCGCTTATCTTACAAACAATTAATTACCTTTTGACAAATGATCGCACCACGAAACTAGAACCGATCGTCTCCCATATATTATTTATTATTATTCCATACTAACCCGCCTCCTCCACTTGTCATTTCTAAGAACACACTCAGATCATATCTGACTTACACCGTTGATAGATTCGCCTATCGAATTCCTCGATACCATTTCAATCATTTCTTATGGGTAACAGATATCCGCCTTTAATTGCATATTATATGCTGTCTATTCAACATTTTCATGTTTCTTTTTATTACAATGCTTGCAGGATATCCGTATTCAACGTACATGACGACTGAACTGCATTTTAATATGTACTTTTTATTATGTCAAGTCAATGGTATACATGCATGTTTCTTATAAGCGTGTCTATTTAACGTGTTTGTACGTAAAGTAATTCGGAATTGAAATTGTAATCCCTATAAAAAATGTCTCCGTTTCAATTATAAGGATGACTATATTTAATTAATATAAGAAAAATTTGGAAGAATTTAAAATATTGTCATATTCATCAAAGTAACCATACATACATATAGGTCCCAATCAATCTGTTATTTAGTTTTAAGCATAATACTTTGTAATTGTTTTTGTTAATGTTGAGTCTATTCTTGTTATTGTTTATTAATCTTCAAATCTGTATATGTTTTTTTCCCATACTTTTTGTTATTTAATATTAAGTATCTCTAATGTCACATAATTTTTTTTTATTGTCATGTAGGTAAAAATATTTATATATTCTGTACACCTCAGTCTAATTCATACGATGTTGTATTATATAAACAATGTAAAATTTAAATTAAATAAAGAAATTCTAATATATATGTATAATGTTGTGTATTGTCCACCAGTACATTGATATATTACCTATATT
Organism: Agraylea sexmaculata; assembly: GCA_022606485.1. Classification (NCBI taxonomy): domain Eukaryota; kingdom Metazoa; phylum Arthropoda; class Insecta; order Trichoptera; family Hydroptilidae; genus Agraylea; species Agraylea sexmaculata. Next base: position 2,466 of record JAGTTH010005646.1, on the reverse strand, counting down.
TTAACGATTTATATGTATTTCAAGGTGAAAATAATAAGCACGAATATGTAATTGTCTATAAAATGACCATTAAACAATTACTTATTGAAAACATCCCATTTTTGACTTGTTTCTTTGATCTCAGATGGAGGTGTTGTTAAAAATGGCTTATAATTATTTGGTGAATTTTATTGCAAATGTGAATAATAATCTTGAAGTTTAATTCATAAGATGTTTTGTATTATATGGATAATGTAAAATTCAAATTTAATATATAAATTGTAATATATATACATCAAGGTACATCTATACTCTACTATACTGAATACTTTCAATGATTGTAAATAGCCCCCATGCAAAAAATTATAACTAGTGTGGATTTTAATGAGGTCCATTGCGAAATCCATAACTTTACCATCTTTACACTGCCGTAATGTTACTTCTACAATTAAGAATGTTTGAAGACTTTATTATAAGTCTTCAAAAATTAAAACATCATTATTGATAAAGTGCTATCGCATATTCTAGGTACATGTTCTGATGACACAGAAACGCTCTCGAGATGATATATTAACTAGTGGATGTTTTCCTAAAAACATGTAGCTTCCTGTGATATCTCCATGGTCATCAATTAGACCCGTGTTTGGCGTATAACATGTTCGTATATAAATATATTTATAATCCTAAATGGACAGATCTAACTTGGACAAATTATCTCAGAGTTTCGTCATGGCAGCAACATCGCAGTGGCTTGTCGTTCTTGAAAGAATATTTCTGAATTTACCTCTCTTTCGCTAGGGCGACCACATACATTTATAAGTAAAAATATTTATATTAAGTCAATAACATTCAATGACAACTTACTCTTTGAAAAAAATATGGCATCGTTTTATAAATACTTTTAATTTCCGAAATACCTTAGTTTTTCATTAAAGCAACAATTTTCATTACACATCCACTCTAAGTGAATATAAAGAAAAATTAATATATATACTCTCAGAATAAATTTATAGCTATATTACGATTAAGAATATTAAATATCACATAATGTTTGGTCACCCTACAGGATAAAGGTATGTAAGTGTGACTTATGGTGCAACCATATCAAGGCTTTGATGACAGCTTCTATTTTTCTTGGTATTTCAAAAAACAATGACGAATCCCGTGTCTTCAAGATCATTATTCACATTTGCCAAGAAATTCACCAAATATTTATACGCCATTTTTAACATATCCATTTGGGAGCAAAGAAACAAAAAAAAATGGGGTGTTTTCAATTTCAATTAGTAATACTATACAAATGGTCATTTTCTGGCCAATGACATATTCGTCCTTATTATTTTCACCTATAATATAGAAATACAAATAAATCGTTAAAATATCGGTAATATATCAATGGATTGGTGGACAATTTACAACATTATACATATCGACGGGCTCCGCTAAGACGGCGATGAGTCGAAAAACACAACTTTACAGGACGGCCGAAAAACCGTTTTTTTAAGGTTTTTATTTAATATCTCTTTATTCAGATGTTGTATCGTTTCACTTTTTTCGGAAAAACGTGCCCCATTGTGTTACCAACATACGAGTATTTTTAAAATATGTAATAATGCAATATTTAAAAGGGGGCAAGCTAAAAATTGTTCTTGTAGGGAATATTTGTGGAGGGGAAGCGCACGGGAAGGCGATACACGGAGTTATCGCTGTCTTCAATGTCCTTCTTGAAATACTTGGAGATGATAAGTCACACACACACTACTATGCATCACACTCACACACTCTCATCCTAGCTCCCTCACACACACTACTACACCGACACGCACACACCCACAATATCTAGTATACTACTATACCTACTACTACTACTAGCAGCTTCATTACCAGACACTCGCACCACTACCTTTACAATATTGCTTTATTATTACATTCTATTATATTATTTATATTACATATCAAATGGCAAAAATAAATATATACAAATACAACCGGTAAATTACGATAAGTATTTAAATATGTCAAGTGACTTGGTTTCCCAACTGATATTATTTTAAGCATTCATTCCTTGACCACTTCACTTAATATGACCATACTCTATAGTGTTTATAGAAATTGCAGTTTTGTTTGAATATAATACAGATAACAAAATATAATGCTTTTTCTCAAAAAGCAATTCAAATAAAGACAAATGGTAAAGATATTCATTCACTCTGTTGAAAAAATTGTTTTATTAGTATACTTTTTCTCATACATTAATATTGAATCGCATGTGACATAATTTCATTAGCTCTTCCTATCATTTTATCATTATTTGTGTCTATCCTCGCTATAGCTGATATGACACTACATTGGGATATTGAGATTGTTGTACGATTACCTGTAATACTCACTCAATAATACCAAGTATGCAGTTATAAAATCATTTACAATTAATAATTTGTATTTTTAATTAGTTCATACATTACATTTCTCATATACGTAATATAC
>JAGTTH010005641.1:0-17757 GCA_022606485.1 Agraylea sexmaculata | reverse complement strand
GGAAGAATCCGACTCGCGGTAGTGAAGGGTGTTCTGGTTTAACTTTGAATGATGATGATGATGATGATGATGATGGTGATGATGTTGGAGCTTCAGTTGATGACGAATAAACAAAATAACAGGAGCGGAGTATAAGATGTTAATAACAACGCGAATGACGCGGCTGTCAGCATCTGTATTGTTGCCAGTGCAAGGAATGCCATGCATTTCATATAATATCGCGACTCTGTATATATTATATGTATAATTATTAAATATCTCTAAAATATTATTTTGAAATTAATTAAATAATATTATCATTAAAATACCCGTTTAGAGATTTTAGATATGTATTAATTATGATTAAATATTTAAATTGAATTATTTATACCCCTGGCAACACCTAACAACACCTAGCTGTCATAATAGGATTTTGATTGACCATTATTTATAAAATTTTACAGATTACGATTAACTACCTTCTATTGACAGAGACATGAAACGTGCTATAGATAATGGATGAATTTACATTAGTTGCCGGTCAAATAGGACTATTTTACTATTTCGAAAATGTCCAATTATATAGTTTAAACAATCATTGAAAACCAACATTTTTTTACTTTTCATACATTACGGACAGCAAACATATTTCAAACGAGTATACGATATCTCGAAGGTATTCGATACATATTAGGGGCTATTTTCGCATATCTTCAATAATCAACAAATTTAAATGCAGTCTCACTACCAAATATCCTATTCCATTTTGAATATATGGCTCAGTTCCATAAAGACTTAAGAGCACACGGAATTTTAATGCTTGTACCCTGATATATTAAGGACTATTTTTCTGTATATAGCGACCCTGTATACGCTGAGGATATTTGAAAGATCTGTACAGACATACAGACATACAGACATATAACATACACACAGTTAGACAATTATATATATTATTAGGGGCACCTTTAACTGAAATTTCAATTTGTTAACGTTTTCTTTATGTCCTGGCCCGGCTCTTTAATAGGACGTTTATCTTTGAGTTTTGATTTCAATTTTGCTTTAAAGTGTTTTATCAATCAAAATATTCTTTTGATTTTTAAAAATTGATTATATAATAAATAAATATTTATGCATGATCAAATTATATAAATATCTATAAAAATGTGAAATTTATTTAATATTTTAAATGGTAAATATTTCTGATTTTTTGCTTTGTTTTAATGGGAAATTTTCTATTTTGAGCTTTTAAACGTAGTTTTATTAAAACTTAAACATAATTTTTTTTTATTTTTTTTTATTATAACTTAAAAATAAAATGTTTAACGGTTTTTTGGAAAAAGCGAAGAATAAAATAATATTAAAAGTAGAACCGTATATATATTTTTTTTCACTGCATCATTATACTGAGGTACTGTAAATGATGCATTCCCTTTTTATTGTGGAAGGTTCCCCGAATAGGTATATTATAACCACTCAAATTTACTATATATCTTTATACTATTTTCAAAGTTAAAAAGGGCTTACAATATTATTTAAAAACGTATAATAGATTAGGTTGTCTTTTTACGCGAATTCAATCTGGTGGAGCTAGTCATTATTATTATTAAACACATGTATTACGTGTCAGACGGGGTGAAATTCAAATGCAAGAAGATGTTGGTCCACCTGTGATGATGATGATGATGATGATGATGATGGTGATGATGTTGGAGCTTCAGTTGATGACGAATAAACAAAATAACAGGAGCGGAGTATAAGATGTTAATAACAACGCGAATGACGCGGCTGTCAGCATCTGTATTGTTGCTAGTGCAAGGAATGCCATGCATTTCATATAATATAGCGACTCTGTATATATTATATGTATAATTATTAAATATCTCTAAAATATTATTTTGAAATTAATTAAATAATATTATCATTAAAATACCCGTTTCGAGATTTTAGATATGTATTAATTATGATTAAATATTTAAATTGAATTATTATTGAATTACACCTAGCAACACCTAGCTGTCATAATGGGATTTCGATTGACCATTATTTATAAAATTTTACAGATTACGATTAACTACCTTCTATTGACAGAGACATGAAACGTGTTATAGATAATGGATGAATCTACATTAGTTCCCGGTCAAATAGGACCATTTTACTATTTCGAAAAAGCCCCATTTTATAGTTTAAACAATCATTGAAATGAACATTTTTTGAAGTTTCATATATTAAGATCAATACTGACAGCAAACATATTTCAAACGAAAGTATACGATATCTCGAAGGTATTCGATACATATTAAGGGCTACTTTCGCATATCTTCAATAATCAACAAATTTAAATGCAGTCTCACTACCAAATATTCTATTCCATTTTGAATATATGGCTCAGTTCCATAAAGACTTAGAGCACACGGAATTTTAATGCTTGTACCCTGATATATTAAGGACTATTTTTCTGTATATAGCGACTCTGTATACGCTGAGGATATTTGAAAAATTGATCCGTACAGACATACAGACAGACATACAGACAGACAGACATACAGACATATAACATACACACAGTTAGACAATTATATATATTACTAGGGTAATTTTAATTGAAATTTTCAATTTGTTAATGTTTTTTTATGTTCTGCCTGGTTTTTAATAGGACGTTTATCTTTGAGTTTTGATTTCATTTTTGCTTTAAAGTGTTTAATCAATCAAAATATTCTTTTGATTTTTAAAAATTGATTATATAATAAATAAATATTTATGCATGATCAAATTATATAAATATCTATAAAAAATGTTAAATTTATTTAATATTTTAAATGGTAAATATTTCTGATTTTTTGCTTTGTTTTAATGGGAAATTTTCTATTTTGAGCTTTTAAACGTAGTTTTATTAAAACTTAAAACATAATTTTTTTTATTTTTTTTATTATAACTTAAAAATAAAATGTTTAACGGTTTTTTGGAAAAAGCGAAGAATAAAATAATATTAAAAGTAGAACCGTATATATATATTTTTTTCACTGCATCATTATACTGAGGTACTGTAAATGATGCATTCCCTTTTTTATTGTGGAAGGTTCCCCGAATAGGTATATTATAACCACTCAAATTTACTATATATCTTTATACTATTTTCAAAGTTAAAAAGGGCTTACAATATTATTTAAAAACGTATAATAGATTGGGTTGTCTTTTTACGCGAATTCAATCTTGTGGAGCTAGTCATTATTATTATTAAACACATGTATTACGTGTCAGACGGGGTGAAATTCAAATGCAAGAAGATGTTGGTCCACCTGTGATGATGATGATGATGATGATGATGATGATGATGATGATGATGATGATGTTGGAGCTTCAGTTGATGACGAATAAACAAAATAACAGGAGCGGAGTATAAGATGTAAATAACAACGCGAATGACGCGGCTGTCAGCATCTGTATTGTTGCCAGTGCAAGGAATGCCATGCATTTCATATAATATAGCGACTCTGTATATATTATATGTATAATTATTAAATATCTCTAAAATATTATTTTGAAATAAATTTAATAATATTATCATTAAAATACCCGTTTCGAGATTTTAGATATGTATTCATTATGATTAAATATTTAAATTGAATTATTTATAAACCTGGCAACACCTAGCAACACCTAGCTGTCACAATGGATTTCGATTGACCATTATTTATAAAATATATCAGTTTACGATTAACTACCTTCTATTGACAGAGACATGAAACGTGTTATAGATAATGGATGAATCTACATTAGTTGCCGGTCAAATAGGACCATTTTACTATTTCGAAAAAGCCCCATTTATAGTTTAAACAATCATTGAAAATGAACATTTTTTGAAGTTTCATATATTAAGATCAATACTGACAGCAAACATATTTCAAACGAAAGTATACGATATCTCGAAGGTATTCGATACATATTAAGGGCTACTTTCGCATATCTTCAATAATCAACAAATTTAAATGCAGTCTCAATACCAAATATTCTATTCCATTTTGAATATATAGCTCAGTTCCATAAAGACTTAAGAGCACACGGAATTTTAATGCTTGTACCCTGATATATTAAGGACTATTTTTCTGTATATAGCGACTCTGTATACGCTGAGGATATTTGAAAGATTTGAAAGATTGACCCGTACAGACAGACAGACAGACAGACAGACATATAAAATACACACAGTTAGACAATTATATATATTATGATAACGACTGCCACACGTGGTATATAAAACCTATGAATGTATGTGTTTATTTTTTAATAATTGCGTTCATTGAGTCGGCGCGGCGTGAAGCAGGTGTTGAAAGAAAATGACTGAAAAAGTAGACGAACACAAAAGATGGGGGTGATGAGAATGAGAGGACAGAGTACAGGGGGACAAGACTTCACTATGAGATGACCACCCTTTGTGATAGTCATCGTTTTATCAAGAATACTTCATAGAAAACTGTCACCCGCACTTTCCTCTCGTGTTTACCATCAGATTACTCTAACAGGACAAACAGTCAAGTCCAGATATCTGTTTGATTCCATTACTATCAGTACGATTATTATGATGAAATTAAAATGATGTACATTTTGGTATTAAACATCGAAATAATCGAGAGTCATTAACAATAAATAGGCACTAGCGTAATATGTTGGGGAATATAGGCGAATAACGAGAGTGTGAACATTGAGGATGTGGATGGTGTGACAAACACGAGACAAGACGATACCATCGAAATATTAGCAGGCCATACCATGAAATGTAGGCATAAATATCAACATGGCGGACAAAAAGATGAGATGCGCTAAATGCCAATTCGAGGGTAAAAGAAGGCAGGGTAGACCTAGCCTAAGGTGGGCGGACGAATTTATAAGGTGATTTAGGAGTTTAGGAATTAATAACTGGAGGGGCGACGCCAATGAAATATGGAAGATGCTGGTGCGGGAAGCCTTGGTTCATCACTGAACTGGAGTGCTTATGATGATGATGATGAAATGCCAGTTCGTGCGAAGTCTCAATAGAGGTGTACATCCCTCCTCATTACTGTTATTTAAACACTGTTAATCACCTTTATTACAGTGTTGCCTCAGTTAGGCTCATCTGCTTGGTCCGCCATCTTGATATTTATACATTCAGTTATGGATTGCTAATATTATATATGGGTAAGTATCGAACCCAGGCAGAATATTACATTTGTCTCAAATTCAGATTTATCAATTCATAAATCATTATATATGTATTTACCTAATCGGGAATCCCGAATACGGACAGTTCATTGTAAAATTTGATCCGAAAATTGCTCTTCGAGGTGAAATTAGTCGTATATAAGGAGCACCTTTAATTTAAACTTGTATGAGTAGAATTCGTAGTTGAACAGAATATTATGAAATAATGTTGGTGGTTACCGTAAATGTTAAGTCGTGCTGAATGTTTAGCAGTTCCTAGTAAGTTTGAGGCAATACAAGTATACAGACCACCATCGTGAGAACTGACAGAGGAAATATTCAGATGACTTACGACTTCGCCAGAATCGTCTGTGTAGTAACCGTAAGCATAGCTGCTCGATAAAATTTTAAAATATATTTACAATCAATCACAATCAAAACAATCTCTAAATCATCTTACGAGCATTGCCTCACCGGTGACCGTGCGTAGTTACACTATCTTGTATTGGCTGGTCGTCGATGTACCAAGAGAAAGTAGCTCGAGGTTTAGCGCGAGCAGAACAACGCAAGGATACTCTTCCCCCTGGCCTGAGCACTTGCTCTATAAACGTGTAATGAAGTTCGGGGGTGGTATCTGAAAACAAGTTGATTCAGTGAGCTAATCTGGGGCCTTCGCGAGGTGGCGCATTATCTCTGTTATCCGGGCCGAAAGGTAGGATGTGTGATGTCAGCGACATGGTCGCACGTAAATTTTATATATTTCAACCATTACACCACTGTAATATACATATTTATACTATGATCTTTGTGATTTTTTTAATCTATTCCTATATCCCCACTCTGCGCTATTATTATATATGCATAATTATAATGTTTATGTTTTAATGAAATTGAATTAAATATTTTGTATATAATAATTTAATATTTGTAAATATAAACTATAATAATGGTGTAAAGTAGGCATATAAGAATAGGCGATATTTTGTAATTGGAATGTTTATAATGTAGTTTATATCAGCGTCCACAACTCACAGCTTGGCCCATATACTCGCGAAGGTCCCGGCCTGTCATAATATGAGGGATATTGCCCTAACGGGTATGCTATTAAATGAAATACCTCCCAAGGCAACCAAAGCGGAAGATTGTTGGCTTGTGCACGTGTCTGTTAGTTTTATCGAACATTGGTATAATCCAGGTTCTTTTACTTGCAATCTTTTAACACCGGAAACTATAGGTCTTCCTTCTAACCACCATTGTATCGTAGTATCCTCAGCTTCAAAACCATCCACATCACATTTTAAGTTGACACCATGCTCCGAGTTGAACAACTACAATATATACAAACACACGAAATAATTCATAATCGACACTGTTAAAGATTATATGTATATACCTGATACGGTGGGTTCAGAGTGACAGTCAGAGGAAAAGTGACAGTAACTCGCACAAGAGCAGTGTCTTCCCCGAATGACGAAGTGATTCTACAACCCCACATACCGCTATGCCCAGGTTGTACATTATTAACCAACAATCGCCACTCGTCACCAATTTTTTCACGATAACCAGTTTTTTCTCTAAACCACCTAATTACAAGACATATTAATAAATGTAATACATAAGTGTTGTCGATTATTACTTACGTTATAGTCGGTCTAGGTTGGCCATGAGCAATGCAGTGCAGAAGAAGATCACTTCCATTGACTAATGATATTTCAGCAGGAGGACGAAAGATCAATCTAGGTGCAGATATCTCACTATTTTCTGTTGAAATTATATAATTGATCATGGTCGACATTATATACAAAGATTTGATACACTTTACACATTAGGATGGGTTACATGTTTCCTATCGGTGCCAAATTTTAATGATGCCGTTAACTCACATTTTTTTTAAATTTATCAATATAACCGGCTATCATACTGTGTCTCTGGATTGACTTGAAAATAAACATATTAAAAAAAGACTTTTAAAAAGCAGTAATAACGAAAATAATCCTTATGTTTGATTTATATTAATATATTATATATTTGGTATATACCCAGAGTATATACTCCTAGTACCTGGGAAATTTCGGTATCATATTATCAGAAGAAATATAAAGATGGATGGATATGTTACAATACTGCGAGTCCTTTATTTAAATAGAGTCCGAGCGACATTGATACGTCGCTGATACGTGACCGCTACGTCGCGTCGACGGTATGTGACGTTCTAATATGACTACTCCCCTATTCATAGTATCTACGTAAATACATATTTTTTATATTCGATTTCGGTGCTTTTTATAAATGTACCCATCCAGAGTTAAAGGATGATAGCCTAATCCAAAGATTTTTTTAAGTTCGATGCACTTTATAGAAAGAGCTTATAAACATTTAATATAATTAAGAAGTTTAAACGAGAGATATCTTACTCTGAAAAGGAGCAATATTCATGGCCTGGCTGCGACTAGAATATCCTGTAAGCAAATCTGTAACTTGACAACTAACGATTGCTTTCTTCTTCAAGCGAGTCAAATTTACCATACTGTGTTCCCCGTCTATCAATACAATACTGTTGTATTCTTCTCGCTCTAAAGTAAAAATCACAGCTATTTACATGATCATTACTATCGAATAATATACTATTTGCAATGTTACCTGAATTCAAGGAGTCTCTCCGTCCAGTGATAAGTTGATCGTTGAAAATCCATCCTGATACTTTGTAGCGCCTGTTATTTATATAACGAAGCCAACGAGGAGTTAAAGGTGTTTCAGGACCAACACATCTAAGTACAGCTACTTCCCTATCAATATTTACCGTCTCGATTGATTCGATTCGAGAGTGCCACAACTGTACTTCTCCTAAATAGATCATAATAAAGTTGTATTATTATAACATATATGTATACATAGAAAATTCTTAGGTAATGAAAAATTAAAATATGTATTGGAGAAGAAGTGGTATTAAGCTCATAATTCAATCACGATTTTCATGGAGTTCAATAAAATTCTCGGTCTTCCTTTTAAGGAAGACTTTCTTTAGGCGGAAGACAGTAAGGGGTGTTTCTGATTGAAATAAGGTATTTGAAATACATACATATACTAGTTCCAGTACAACTACTATATTTTATAAATCATTATCGTGTATTAAATTGTCAAATATTGACTAACATATTCCCATTCTACTCCTTTTTGTTTTACTATTGCAATTAAGAGAGGGTATGAGATTTTTGTTTAAATCACAAAATCGATTCATCGCTTGAAATTTGATTGGTGATGATGAAAATTTATATAATTTAATATAAATATGTATAATATCGATGACACCCCTGGCACAAAGTTACTGTAGGCTTGTTATCGTGAACGAGCAGGCGTCTTTTTACGTTTTTTTATATTTGAATGTACATAACGTAGTATTTATGCACATATTATAAGATGTAGGTAGTTATGAACGTGATGAATGTTTACCTGCGAAGACAATGATATCCCTCGATATAATAGCTCCATACTGATTAGAAGCTTTGCATCGATAGATTGTGCGATGGATATCTTCTCTCCACATTTCTCCTCTAAATGGTGGAAATGACAATGTCCAATTTCCCGCCGACTCCCTATTGAATCCATTCAAAACATAAAATTAGTAGAGCAATGATAAACAGTGTATGTAATTCAATAGTGATGTGTGTTCTCGGGTAAATGAAAAGGCATTTATATCGTATATAATATGTACATGTATTATATATATATAATATAATAGATGTGCATGTGCAATGATATGACATCCACTTTGAGTATTACTATTAGCACTATCATCACTACCGATGTTGGTCGGTACTCTGATGCAGCTTTTAAGCTAATAAACTATTCCTTTACTACAAACCACTCTCAATCAGTAGTGCCTTTTCAAATAACACTCACCACAGCCCGACAACACAACACGTATAAGTATTCTTATTCAATTATCCAAACATCATATCATATATTTTAAATCAATAGACTTGATAATATTTTAGCGTAAAATCTAATAATTCCTGTGTAAATTGAACGTCTAAGACGGACAAAGAATTCTCGTGCTTTTCCAAGAAAGAACATATTATGGGCATCTACACACGTAGGTATGTACAAGGAATACAAGTCTCGTATTTTGTAGAGGGGATTGAAGCTTTTTAAGTAAATAGTTTAGATGTTGAAAGGTGGAGTGTTCGGTAAAAGGTGCAAAAGGTTTTTACAGCTTTGCTGGTGTTGCTTTTTATATTTTACTATATTTTCAACGGAAAACTCTTACCGTCTAGCACTTTACTTCATACAAAAATCTATTGTACAACTCCGAGTACTAGTGATGAATCTTTTCTCACTAGTACTCTGAGTTGTACAATATATAAATACTTATAGTATGTTTTATTTAACAATGAAATACCTCAATCCAGGAATATAATCCACGGGAATATTATCGACGGTTAGCCAGGTTATGGTTGGAGCAACACGACCGGCTACAAGACAAGACAGTTTTCCTCCCGTGTTGTTGGAGAACATCAGAAAGGATTGCGGTTCTTCCACAAAGTATGGTCTTCCACTGTCTATCACTTGAGGTGGTATTCCAGCTTGGACCCCAAAATCTGCCGCTATAGAGAGAATATTCATTGTTATATGTTGTACAAGAAAATAAAAGATAGGCTAGAATTGAAGCTATCTGAGGATCCACTCAGTACCAGGATACTACGGGTAGCTACATGGAGAGTACTTGTGAGCTCCCAACTGCCTGAGTACATACTTTAACTCATATTGTCATACAACATGCAAGTGAATATTATATATTACATCATTTGATTCATAATCTGATCACACGCCTGACATCTCAATGCCGGCGAATTTACTCGTGCGAATGTTCGCGCGAATGCAATGTGAATACTATAGAATAGTAATAATACTCGTTAGATTAAGTACACATAACGCGATTTCGATGATCGGTATTCGAAACACAATATAAATAATGTTTTATGAATTGATGGAATCTGAATTTTGAGACAAATGTAATATTCGCCTTGCCCGATACTACCCATATATAATATTAGCAATCCATACAACTGAATGTATAAATATCAAGATGGCGGACCAAGCAGATGAGCCTAACTGAGGCAACACTGTAATAAAGGTGATTAACAGTGTTTAAATAACAGTAATGAGGAGGGATGTACACCTCTATTGAGACTTCGCACGAACTGGCATTTCATCATCATCATCATAAGCACTCCAGTTCAGTGATGAACCAAGGCTTCCCGCACCAGCATCTTCCACTTATTTCTATTGGAGGCCGCGCTCCTCCAGTTATTAATTCCTAAACTCCTAACTACCTTATAAAATTCGTCCGCCCACCTTAGGCTAGGTCTACCCTGCCTTCTTTTACCCTCGAATTGGCATTTAGCGCATCTCATCTTTTTGTCCGCCATGTTGATATTTATGCCTACATTTCATGGTATGGCCTGCTAATATTTCGATGGTATCGTCTTGTCTCGTGTTTGTCACACCATCCACATCCTCAATGTTCACACTCTCGTTATTCGCCTATATTCCCCAACATATTACGCTAGTGCCTATTTATTGTTAATGACTCTCGATTATTTCGATGTTTAATACCAAAATGTACATCATTTTAATTTCATCATAATAATCGTACTGATAGTAATGGAATCAAACAGATATCTGGACTTGACTGTTTGTCCTGTTAGAGTAATCTGATGGTAAACACGAGAGGAAAGTGCGGGTGACAGTTTTCTATGAAGTATTCTTGATAAAACGATGACTATCACAAAGGGTGGTCATCTCATAGTGAAGTCTTGTCCCCCTGTACTCTGTCCTCTCATTCTCATCACCCCCATCTTTTGTGTTCGTCTACTTTTTCAGTCATTTTCTTTCAACACCTGCTTCACGCCGCGCCGACTCAATGAACGCAATTATTAAAAAATAAACACATACATTCATAGGTTTTATATACCACGTGTGGCAGTCGTTATCATAATATATATAATTGTCTAACTGTGTGTATTTTATATGTCTGTCTGTCTGTCTGTCTGTCTGTACGGGTCAATCTTTCAAATCTTTCAAATATCCTCAGCGTATACAGAGTCGCTATATACAGAAAAATAGTCCTTAATATATCAGGGTACAAGCATTAAAATTCCGTGTGCTCTTAAGTCTTTATGGAACTGAGCCATATATTCAAAATGGAATAGAATATTTGGTAGTGAGACTGCATTTAAATTTGTTGATTATTGAAGATATGCGAAAGTAGCCCTTAATATGTATCGAATACCTTCGAGATATCGTATACTTTCGTTTGAAATATGTTTGCTGTCAGTATTGATCTTAATATATGAAACTTCAAAAAATGTTCATTTTCAATGATTGTTTAAACTATAAAATGGGGCTTTTTCGAAATAGTAAAATGGTCCTATTTGACCGGCAACTAATGTAGATTCATCCATTATCTATAACACGTTTCATGTCTCTGTCAATAGAAGGTAGTTAATCGTAATCTGTAAAATTTTATAAATAATGGTCAATCGAAATCCCATTATGACAGCTAGGTGTTGCTAGGTGTTGCCAGGGGTATAAATAATTCAATTTAAATATTTAATCATAATTAATACATATCTAAAATCTCGAAACGGGTATTTTAATGATAATATTATTTAATTAATTTCAAAATAATATTTTAGAGATATTTAATAATTATACATATAATATATACAGAGTCGCTATATTATATGAAATGCATGGCATTCCTTGCACTAGCAACAATACAGATGCTGACAGCCGCGTCATTCGCGTTGTTATTAACATCTTATACTCCGCTCCTGTTATTTTGTTTATTCGTCATCAACTGAAGCTCCAACATCATCACCATCATCATCCTCATCATCATCATCATCATCATCATCATCACAGGTGGACCAACATCTTCTTGCATTTGAATTTCACCCCGTCTGACACGTAATACATGTGTTTAATAATAATAATGACTAGCTCCACAAGATTGAATTCGCGTAAAAAGACAACCTAATCTATTATACGTTTTAAATAATATTGTAAGCCCTTTTTAACTTTGAAAATAGTATAAAGATATATAGTAAATTTGAGTGGTTATAATATACCTATTCGGGGAACCTTCCACAATAAAAAGGGAATGCATCATTTACAGTACCTCAGTATAATGATGCAGTGAAAAAAAATATATATACGGTTCTACTTTTAATATTATTTTATTCTTCGCTTTTTCCAAAAAACCGTTAAACATTTTATTTTTAAGTTATAATAAAAAAAATTATGTTTAAGTTTTAATAAAACTACGTTTAAAAGCTCAAAATAGAAAATTTCCCATTAAAACAAAGCAAAAAATCAGAAATATTTACCATTTAAAATATTAAATAAATTTCACATTTTTTATAGATATTTATATAATTTGATCATGCATAAATATTTATTTATTATATAATCAATTTTTAAAAATCAAAAGAATATTTTGATTGATAAAACACTTTAAAGCAAAAATGAAATCAAAACTCAAAGATAAACGTCCTATTAAAAAACCAGGCAGAACATAAAAAAACATTAACAAATTGAAAATTTCAATTAAAATTACCCTAGTAATATATATAATTGTCTAACTGTGTGTATGTTATATGTCTGTCTGTCTGTCTGTCTGTCTGTCTGTACGGGATTCAATCTTTCAAATATCCTCAGCGTATACAGAGTCGCTATATACAGAAAAATAGTCCTTAATATATCAGGGGTACAAGCATTAAAATTCCGTGTGCTCTTAAGTCTTTATGGAACTGAGCCATATATTCAAAATGGAATAGAATATTTGGTAGTGAGACTGCATTTAATTTGTTGATTATTGAAGATATGCGAAAGTAGCCCTTAATATGTATCGAATACCTTCGAGATATCGTATACTTTCGTTTGAAATATGTTTGCTGTCAGTATTAATCTTAATATATGAAACTTCAAAAAATGTTCAATTAACAGAATATATAGTTTTCAGTCGATTTAATGTAACATACTTCGGATGTATAGATCAGCATGTTCATTGATAGTAAATGCATGATGGAATGTGATTGCAGATCCTCCGCGTAACCACCTGGTGCGTGGCAATGGAATCCCAACAGCTCTACAGTTTAATAACACAGACTTGCCAACTCCCACAAATACTTGCTTTCCAAAAGATATTATCTTAGCAGGGCCTTTAACACAAGCATATAAATATTTAATAAGGACCCGCACATCTGGCATTGTTTTCTGTAAAAGTTTGACGAGGCGAGACATTTTTTGGCGATAAATCGTTACATTGAAAAAATGCATATATATGGTTTTTCACATCTAATTTTGTTGGTCATTTTGACATCTCATACATTATTGATCCGCAACCAACTTCACGTTGATATTTTAACTCTTTTTTCGTCGGTTTCTTTTGTTTCATCATTTTTACATTCGTAATTTTATCACACCAACCTCAATATTTCATATTATTAATGTATGTTAAAAATCATTTTATACTTATAAACTAATCGATCCAAAGTCGTTATTGGATGGAAACTCTACATGAAAATGGTTTAATCTGAAATGAAATAATAATATAGAATATTAAAAGAAAACGTAGTACCCATGGGTGAAAATTTAACAGATATTTTATTCGACTTCTCTCCTTCTCCCGCAATAGTTGAGGCACTAACCCAAATTTCATAAGTTTGGAATTCTCTCCTGAGTTTTACTTTAAAAAATTGTTCGCCTGTGGTAACTTCTTCGTGAGTTATATTATTAGTTGTATGTTTATATTGTTGTATATTCCTAAAAATAATCAATTTATTCAATAAATTACAACAAAAAAATAATACTTAATAAATATCTAACTTTCCAAGTTCTTGAATATATATTGTATAAAAGAGAATGTTTCCATTTGTTATTAGTGGTGGTAACCAAGTAATTAATATTTCGTCATTTGTGCAAGCAGATTTTATTCCTTGAGGACTATTTGGAACTAAAATTAAAAAAAACCGTGAACTAATAGGCATTATCATCAGTCATAAATAATATACTAACCATCCTGTTGTGTAATACAATGTATAGGAACATTGGGTGGACCTTCTCCTGTGGATGTGAATGCTTTAATTTGAATAATGTACGATGTATGAGGTTGCAATCCAGCCAAAGTAGTTTCTGTAGCAGTACTCTGTTTAACTTCAGTTTTAAGATCTATAATATTCGAAATCAATAGATATTTACATACTCATTCCATCATCAATATAATCAAATAAATTACCGTGTTCTGGCTGAAAATATATCCTGTAACCCCTTATAAAGCCCGAACGATGAATATTTGGTGGTTGTTTCCACGTGAGCTGCATACTTTTAGATGTTATTGCAAAACAATTAACTTCAGAAGGCGGGTCTTCAGGTTCTAAATATTTCAAGGAAATAATGAATAAATGAATATCATCACAAATAATTAATGAATTACCCCCTTCGAGTGTGAATATGCCAATCGGTGTACTTGACGGCCCTTCACCGGCGCTATTAAATGTAGTCAAAGAAATCCAATATTTGCGATTAGTTGCTAGATTTTTTAATGTGAACTCATTGATTCTCGATTCCAATACACGATATTTATCCGTAGTGTTAGATCCATCTAATTTGTAATAAATATAAATGCCCAATAAATTTCCATTCCAAGTTGCATGAGGTGGAATCTAAAATACAATTATAGAAATATTTATTATGACAGCTGGAGAATCTTCGCTTATTATTAATTAATGAGTGGATGATGTTAGTATCGTACGGCAACACTCTTCAATCAATTTGCTTAGTTCGTCGTCATGAAATAGTATTTTTTGTAGTCATAATGTGGCATTACATGAAAGTCTTTAAAGTATTTGAAGTTAAATCTAAGACTGTATGTTTAGCATTTCAAACGCTTACCGTCCAAGTAACAAGAATTTCCCTTTGTTGTAAAGCCTTAACCTTGATGTTTTGTGGAAACCCCGAAGGTGCTGAAATTATTTACATATATTATAATAATCCAATAACAATAATCGGTTAGATAAAATACCACACCTTCTTCTTGCGTTTTTACTATTAAATACTCTGTAAATTTACTAGTGTTTATAATATTTGCGGATGATATTCGAAGTAAATATATTTTAGCAGGTTGTAATTTCGTAAGCGAAAACTCGACGATTTTTTTATTTAAATCTCCTTGTATACTGAAATTAAATTAATACAATGAAAACATTCATAAATATATATGTAATTGTGATGGGTAAAATACACACTTTTTAATGGTATCGGTTGCGTTTATACTTATATTGGTTATCGTGTCACAACCAGAATTACTTATTGTAAATTTGTTATCTGAAATACAATATTGCAGTAAATAATTCAAAATTGGCGAGTTTCCATCAAATGGCGTTTTCCAACTTAAAAAGAGTGTTCTACTTTCTATTCTGACAACATGGAAATCATCTGGAGGATCTGGTTTTTCTGAAACATATATTTTCTTATTGTGAATAACTAAAAAAAATGCAATCTTATTTTAAAAACCTTGAACTTTAACTGTAAAAATGAGTTCATCTTTTCCAAAAATATTCTCCGCATAGCATTTGTATATTCCGGTGTCTCTTCTTTGAGATTGTCTGATTGATAGTAAAGATTGCACACCACCATCCATTTTGATTTCTGATATTATGAATCTATGGTGACTAAATGGTTATTATTTGAATGAATTTTCTGTATATTTAATACATAAGGGATTTATTAGAAAGTTACATGTAATTCGTTTCATCGATGAAGTTCCCATTGTGAATCCAAACAATTTTCATAGGCATATCTCCAAATATTTGACAATCCAAAAGTATTCTTTCGTCGAGTTTAACAAATATATATTTGGGATTCATTAGAAAACGTGGTGGTTCTAAAACAAACATAGGTTTAAATATAAACATCTTCTCGATAATAAATTAGTCGAACACTAAACGATACTGCGAGCATTTCCTTGCCGCCGTATTGTGTCGGCGACGCTACGCTGTAGTGTCGTTATAGTCCAAATCTAACACTCACCATTCACAGTGATATAAATACTTTTGTTCAAATCCCGGCCAACGCTATTATTAATCTTGCACGTATAATATCCTTCGTCTTGGGGGCTCACGGAAAATATTGTAATAGTGCCCATTTCAGATTCTAAATGTTTTTCATTATCTTCACCTACAATGTTATATCACTTTCTAAATAATATTAATAATTAATAAAATAGCAGAACATATACCTCTTCCTTTAAACCACGTTATTTTTGGAGGTGGAAACCCTTCACCTAAACACTGTATTTTGATTGGCATTCCGACCAACGTTGTTACATTTTCCGGTTGAACTGTCCACTTCGGAGACACTAAGATATTTTTATTATAATCATCAATCATCAAATATTAAATACATTCATGGTGTTCGCTAACCTTTTATAATCAATTCTGCTGAATGGTTAGATTTGGCTACATTGTTACTGGCAATACACGTATATGTGCCACGGTGAAAGGAGCTAACCTTTTTTAAAATTATTATGCTGAAAAACTCCAAATTCTTTTGTTCCACCTAAAATTTATTTTTTAAATAATTCATATCATTTTGTATATGTCAATAAATTTACTTCGAGGGATGGTTGTATGGGTAAATTGTCTTTTAGCCATTTAAAATAAATCGGTTGATCTCCAGACATGACACTGCAAGTAGCTTGAATATTACTGCCTTCTTCTACATTGGGAGGGAAAATAAATTCAGCCACTTGCGGAGGTTCTATAAATAATTGTATATTTAACATAAGAAATTCTTTATTCATAGATATGAACATCTATGACATTATTGAATGTGTGACTCACTAAGGACTAATAATTGAACTTCTCTCTTGACTATTTCTCCCTGTGGACTTGACACGACGCATACATAAAATCCAGCATCGGAATCTTTCACATTAGTAAGTAACAACACATCTTGATGATGAGCACTAGGCTGGTCAGAATTTTTTATCAAAATCCCATCACGCTCCCATGTAATCGAACTGAAATTATCTTCAAGTATTGTTGTCTGTTCAACAAATCAATAATTCATAAATCATTATATATGTATTTACCTAATCGGGAATCCCGAATACGGACAGTTCATTGTAAAATTTGATCCGAAAATTGCTCTTCGAGGTGAAATTAGTCGTATATAAGGAGCACCTTTAATTTAAACTTGTATGAGTAGAATTCGTAGTTGAACAGAATATTATGAAATAATGTTGGTGGTTACCGTAAATGTTAAGTCGTGCTGAATGTTTAGCAGTTCCTAGTAAGTTTGAGGCAATACAAGTATACAGACCACCATCGTGAGAACTGACAGAGGAAATATTCAGATGACTTACGACTTCGCCAGAATCGTCTGTGTAGTAACCGTAAGCATAGCTGCTCGATAAAATTTTAAAATATATTTACAATCAATCACAATCAAAACAATCTCTAAATCATCTTACGAGCATTGCCTCACCGGTGACCGTGCGTAGTTACACTATCTTGTATTGGCTGGTCGTCG